>BQNB010035416.1:0-43870 GCA_026074375.1 Tanacetum coccineum | reverse complement strand
ATGTAATTCGTCTACTGAAGATTCCTCTCATATTTTTTTTCATTGTGACATGGCGAAAAGCATTCTCCGGAAGATCAGTATTTGGTTGGATATTCCTTGGAAAGATTGTTCTTCTTTTACAGATTGGTACACGTGGTTCGACACTATAAGAATGTCGTCCAAGCTTAAACTTATGTTAGAGGGCGTTTTCTTCGTTGCTTGGTGGCATATATGGGTGTTTCGGAACCGGCTCATTTTTGATACTTTGGTTCCAAGGAGGTCAGAGATTCATGACGAGATTATTTCTAGATCTTTTTCTTGGTGCAATAGTAGATGTAATAGGAAATTTTCTTGGGAGTGCTGGTTAAAATCCCCAAATTTAATTTCTTTGTAATGTTCTTTTTCTAGCACCTTGCTAGCTTAATAAAAGTTGCCGTTAAAAAAAAAAACATAGCTCGGTCAGTGATCGTTGTTTGATCAAAGTGATATTGGTATTTTATTAGCTCCTCGTTTGTAGTATCACTCGATAACCTGAATCACCCGACTTGAATACAACCTGATCCCAACAACCTGATTCCCTACCAGGTCGGGTTACGGGTGAGTTTTTAAAAAAACAAAATCTGACTCAACCCTCCTGACCCTGATAACACTCCTACCTCTAACCAAGTGAGCTACAACAGATTTTATTTTAAAATTCATAGTTTTCGAATCATAAAATTAATATCTACTTAAACAAACATTAAGGACACAAAGGGAACTTCTATAATTAGGAGGCCATTAGAAAAAGACTAAACCGCTAGAAGGAGGGCTTGAACCTCCGACCTTGTGGTTAACAGCCACACGCTCTAACCAACTGAGCTATTCCAGCTTTTGGTGCCTAACTTTTAGTTACTGAATCATAAAATTAAAATCTACTCAAACAAACATTGTGGAAAAAATAAACTTAAATAATTAGCCAATTTGGAGGCAATTAAAAAATGATTAAAACGCTAGAAGTAGGGCTTACCTTGTGGTTAACAGCCACACGCTCTAACTAACTGAGCTATTCCAGCTCTTGGTGCCTCATTTTTAGTTGCTGAATAATAAAGTGAAAATCTACTCAAACAAACATTTTGAACCTACAGAAAACTTCCTTAGTTGAGAGTCCAAAGTTTATTAACAAAACCACCGCATCATAGCATATCTGACTTTATTCTTACACTTTTATTCTCGTAGAAACAAACAAACAAGGAAAAACACCATTATTATGGTACACACTCTAAGACCTTTGCTGGCTGGTCCATTGTGGTGACAACAAAATGCTCTCAGTCTCCCTGTTAGTCTTCAAGTTCTGAGCCTGGCTTGGTGAGATCTCGTACGAGTTTGTGATCACTTCCAGAGGCATAGCCCGGAACACTGATGTGTACCCAGCGACTGGACGTCCAACACTGCTTCACCGTTGTTTGACACGACCTGGACCTGTGCATCACCTCGGAGCACGTAGATGATGGTGTGGCTGTTTATCGACCAGTGTGGTGAGATTAACGCATTCTGCATGTAAAGGTGACAACATAAATAGTGTTACAAGCAACCTTTTTAATCAGTTATGTCCTATCAAGTTGTGATATTAAACCGGTAAGCATTATATTGCCGGTTGAGTTATCAACGCTTTGCAACAAGTTGTGACATTATGTACTCTCCTATAAGTGGTTTTATGGTGTCTAGTAAAAGCGCGTATCTGCTAATTTAGCGAATATATCTCATGCATATTTGATGTATTGATTACCTGTTGAAGGTGGCCTTTTTCGGCACTGAGGTCCAAGTAAGAAAGGATAGGCAATTTGTGTTCGTTAACCATGTTAAGTTTTCCAGCTTGTCGCGAAAAGATATCAGCTTCTCTCTGGGTATCCAAGTTGTACAAGATCTTAGAGCTGCATATTTTTTCTTCAAGACCGTTTGATGCACCACCACCGTGTTGTCCTCTTTGATCTTGTTTTTGTTGTCGTGGTTGCCATTGTTGTTGCTCTTCTTCAGGGGTGACAAATTGCATGGGCTGTTGGACCTTAACAATGAGTCCACGTTCACCAGACTCTTGCATCGCCCTAATGATTTGTGGGTCGGAGTTGAAGGACTCTGCTAACAATTCGGTGTCGAAGCCAGCAAAGATGTTTTGAAAGTTGAAGCTTTCTTGCTGTTGGAAGGGCTGGCGTCCTTGTTGTCCTTTTTGTCTTTGTAGTCCTTGAAGGTGTTGGCTTGATAGTCCTCCAGCAAGGTAAAACAACTATACCAAAAAGACAAAAATAACCACATCAACATTAACGGGGTAGCTTATTCCCATATACATATAGGCTTACGGTCAATTAAGGTGTTTTAATTTCATATGTATTTGTAATCTATAAAAAAGGAAGAAATAAACACCAAATTGCGAGAGAAATTTCATCATTCCAATAAGGCTAAATATAAAAGAAAAAAAAAAAACCGAAGTATTCATTATACTCAACATTCAGATGAACAATATTGTTATTTGACACAGTGAGAAATGACACTATATGACACTTTTTATGTGACACCTTTTAAAAGGTTACGCTTTTATTAAAGTTTCTTAATGAAAGAAACTCATAAAAGTTGGAAAATCTATTTCCCAGGCTCTTTGTGCATGTATGTTTGTATAGCTCTTTTGGGAAGGCACCTTACTTAATACTTACGCTTGGATAGTGTAGGAGTAGCTAAACATCTAAAACAACTTTAGCGTATGATATTATATCAGCGACACTTCTTTGACAAACCATATATTTTGAACCTTAGTGACATCTTATATGTGTCACTAGGAGGATTTTTCTTGTATCACGTAGGGGTGAGCGTGTAGACCATACCACACCGAGAAACCGGCCCGAACCGGATGAGACTGAACCTATTTTGATCCGGTCCTCGGTCCACACTTTACCTCATTTTTGGTCTTCGGTCCGGTCCGATCTTACGTACAACTGACCATTTTGCCTTCTCGGACCGTACCAACCGAAAAACTGGACCGGACCGAACACATTCGGTCCGGTCATCGGTCCGTGGTTTTGGGCTAAATCAGTCTCGTTCTGGTCCGGTTTGACCCGATGCTCACCCTTAGTATCATGTATGATGTCCTGTAATTAAAGGTGTCAAACGGGTTATCGGGTTGGGTTAGAGGGCTTATCGGATCAGGTTTATCGGGTTTTGAAAAAATAAAAACTAACACGCAACCTGACCCGACAAGGTATCAGGTCTATCGGGTTCGAGTCTATCGAGTTGCGGGTGCCGACAAGGTATCAGGTCTATCGGGTTCGAGTCTATCGAGTTGCGGGTTCTCGGGTTGGGTCTATCGGGTTATCAGATTACATGCTAATGTCATCCTACAATTTACTTCATATATTAAAAAATACCCAAAATTTAATTAACTTAAATATTCACCATCTGTTACAATAAATAAAGAAAGAAAGCATATACAAACACACGTTGGATTTTTATTCACTCGAGTAGTTATTTGCCTCATGTAGCACTAAACAGAAAAAACGAGAAGAGTACTTCTGATGCAAACTTGCAAAGCACAATAACAAAATTTGAAGATACACTTCATTATATTTATTTTTGGGCATGCTTAGTAATTAGGAACTGTGACTAATAAACCAGATAAAAAAGATTTGGTTCAAAAATTACATAATTTTCAATGAGTCATTATAGCTTATCAGGTTTATGAGTCAACCCGATAACAAACTAATTATGACCTTAACCCAAGATTTAGTTCAAAAAGTACATAAATTTTAATGGGTCATTATAGCTTATCGGGTTTATTGGGTCAACCCAATAACAAGCTAATTATGACCCTAACCCGACCTTATAAGGTATCGGGTTTATCGGAGAAACCCGATAAGCTTAGTTGAACCCGAATCAACCCAACCCTATAAATAAACTTTAGCATGTCAAGATAGTAATCTATAATCTTAACAAATTGTAATATTAAAATTTAATAATATATAATTTTTATGCATATTGTGCATATTTTAAAAACAAAATAAAATAAATATGATATTTTCAAATCTTGGGATTTACCAGGTACGGGTCGGATGAAACCCATTTGACACCCCTACCTGTAATATTGTTTATACTGGACCTTAGTGACTTCTCGTAAAGGCGGATTATCTTTGTGACACTATACGACTTAAAAAAAGCCCAAATTTTTTGACTTTAGTGACTTCTTTATTGTGTCACTAAAGAGGGATTTTATAAAGTAACACTTTTATGACTTACCATTTGTTATGCATATTTAGTGACTTCATATACGTGTCAATAAAGGCGGATTATTTTGACACTTCAATGAATTACAAAAAAGTTTGGACCTTAGTGACTTCTAGTATGTGTCACTAAAGGGGAATTATCTTTGTGACACTATATGACTTGACAAAAGCCAAAATTTTTACTTTTAGTGATTTCTTATTTGTGTCACTAAAGGGGGATCTTATAAAGTAGCACTTTTATGACTTACCATTTGTTATGCATATTTAGTGACTTCATATATGTTTCACTAAAGGCGGATTATATATTTTGACACTTCTATGACTTACAATAAAATTTGGACTTCAGTGACTTCTTATCCGTGTCAGGAAAGGAATATTGTTTTTGTAAAATGTATGGTGTCCTATTTGAAGTTTATATTTAGAATCGCCACTAAATTACGTACCCTAGATTGCAAGTCAAGCTGGTTTGATGGGTTGTTGAGGTCATTGATAGCGATAGCAACAACTTCTTGGTTGCCGTCGTTGTAGCACCAATGAACAGCACCAGCAGGAATAGCAAGGATGTCTCCTTGTTTAAAACGGTGGACTTTCTGGTGAGAGTCTTGCGTTTCTTGTCCTTGGATGCCCATGCGACGTGGTGATTCTTGCTGTCCTTGGACTCCTGTGTCGAATGTCTCAGCACATCCTGGGAAGTGTACTCCGACAATTCCTTCACCTGCAATCACATGATATGTATTTGTTTGATAAGATTAGTGATTTAAACATATGGTTTTGTAACTAAATGAACAAAAAGAACCTAAGTTAACAAAAATAATGTTCTCTCCATCTTAAGTTAATCTCTTTATCTTGAAATATATGTCCATTTTCTAATTAGAGAAAGGCTAAAAAAATAAGGACTGGTACGACATTATGCACTAAGCAAATATATTTTGACCTTTATAAAACATTATGATCCGTAAATCTTTAAAAGTAAACCAAAATACAAAACTCGATACATTTTATTTTTCCTTAAAACAGTACTATTTTAAGATATATCTCACAAATACCTTCAAAGAAGCTGCAAAGAAGCTTGAGGCCACAACTACTATGTTGGTAAGGAACTCATATACAACGAGGCTAAAGGCCTTGGGTTAAAGCTCGACACTTAATTGCGGGCAGTAAGATACCAATTAATACATAAAGCACAAAGTATACCTCCATATGTATTAACTTACCATGTAATCCCTTGTGTATGTTTGGTCTAGCAATATTAGTAGTACTATTTTGTTTCGAGTTATATATATATATATATACCTTGCTCAATGAAGACGAGACGAGGGAATGGATGGAAGCTAGGAAGTGCAAGTGAGTTAGGCTGAACAGTAGTCCTCAAAGGAGCAACACCAACACACTGAAACTGATCATCATTTTCATCCCATGTTTCAATCGAACCACCTTCAAACTCAAACCTTTGAGCCGGTTGTGCAATACGTAGTCTCTGAAGGTTACAAAGCTCCGGACCACTACCAAGACGAATTGAACGTGTAGTGGCTAAGACAGTTGTTGTGCCAAGAAGGCAAAGGAAGAAACCAAGGAGAACTTTTTCAGCAGCCATGGCGAATGATGTTAAGAAGAGGCAAGTGATGATGGTTAAGGTGATGGTGGTGAAGTGTATTTATAAGGTGAGTGATATGAAAATGTGGCGAAATGGTTCTGTGCCCCTGTCTGGTGCTGTCAATCCGATTAATGCCACCTACTTGCAAACGGAGTGTTGTTTGAGGTAGTAAGGATTGTAAGGATTGCATGATACATGTGTGCATACACTTGGCATTTGTGGTGTTTGTGTTTGGACTTCGGACAAATGATACATGCCAATGTGGGAATATAGAATTATATATTATATTATCTGGATCACCGGATCCTAATTAATTATTTTAACCCGCCTGACCTGATCCGTGGTTAATAAATGCGCCCGGTTGAGTATTTATTTTAACCCACCTGACCCGATGCGCCCGGTTGAGTATTTATTATTACCCGAAGCTGACGTTAATTTATTTGCATACACGTGTTTACTACGTGTCTTTCTCTGTTTCTCTTTTCGTATAAACGAAAAACACACACTAGGTCAAACACACACAAGACTATCTCTGTAATCGATATTTTCTCTCTCTGATCGATTAGCCTGGGCATGTGATTTTGCTGTTGTGGGGTTATCTCTGTTGTTAGGATTTAGTTTTTGAATGCGATGCGATGGGGTTTTGTTTTTGAGGGGGTTGTTACGATTACATTTGAGGTTATCCGTATCTTGGCGGGACAAATCCTCAGATTTGCAGCCATGGCGGGTTACCTAAACGCAACTGCATTTTGTATGAATGAATTATTATTGTTGCAGTTGTTGTTGATGATACATTTGCGGTTCCTTTTTTATAAACGGATCCATATTGTTGACGTTGTTGTTATCGATGCATTTGAGGTTATATGTGTCTTGGCGTGTCAAATCATTTGATTTGGGGTTGATGATCCTCAAATAAACAAGGTATTCTTATGGTTTCATTGTTTTGAATTAGTTGTTTTAAGGGTTAATTGATTGGGTTTATGTTTTTTGTGGTTGGGTTTCATTCTTTAGTTATCTGTTTGAACTTTTGCAACTTCCAAGCGATCGTGATACTATCGCATATATGCATTTGATTGGTTAGAAGTAATCCCTACCTTGGCAGGGCAGCACCACATGCGTGGTGTTTGTAGCCATGGTGGGTTGGATATACTTTGTTGATACTTGCTTAGCGCTGTGTGATTACAAAATGTTGTGTAACTTAATTAGTCCATTGTGGGTGGCGAATGTGCTATTGCATTTGTGTGTTTATTATTTGGTGACTGCAATTAGATGCTGGATAGTGGTGGGTAAAATCGACCCATGTCTTGGCGGGGCAGCACGCCGCCTTGCTTGCAGCCATGGTGGGGGCGTATACCCTTATATCTCGTTCTGCAATGTTAACATTTCTTGCATCGCGATCCGCGTATGCTTAAGTTGCGCTTTGTTGATGCTTGCTTTGTTAATGCTTTCCTAATGGCAGCATGTTTGCTTATGCCCATAACGCCCGCTAATTGTTTGTTGTATATAATTCGCTTGGCTTCCACTTTGTTTGTTGATGGTTGGTTTGCTGAGAAAAATCATACAGCGGGATTTGATGTCGCTTGCCAGATTCGCACTAATACTATTTTATAAAAAGGCGATGATGAATTTATCGGTAAGAAGGAATGGAAATGAAGCGGTCTGTATCTTGGCAGGGCAACTTCCTTAAGTTGAAGCCATGGCATATACACGGTGTTTTTTGACAAGGATTAAAAACACCTTTCGGGAGGTCTTGGTTGATCAAAATAAACTAGATGGATCATGGTTAAGTTCTAGTGAGAGAAAATAGAGAGAGGGGATGAACACAAAAAAATGGAATATTAGATTAAGGAAAAAATAGAAAAATGGACATCCACCCCCTCATGGAGAGCCATGAGGGGTATTTATACTAAAAGAAAAAGCTAACTATTCCTAGTTAACATAAAAGACCCCTGCGTGACACGCAGTGTCCAAAACTAGTCCAATTCACGTGTAAGACGCCAGCTTCACTAAAAGTGAGGCTAACAATCTCCCTCCAATATGGCGTCATACGTGAATTGGTTACAATGTTCCCTACAAGCAAAAATAAAGAAAAATGATAAGAATGAAGTCCAGTATTCCTTGAGAATATCTTTGACGATCTACTTGAATACTCCAGCTTTATTTCTTCAGCTTGTAGACGAACAAAATGTTGAGGATGACATAGAAGTTTTATCTACCGAACTCGGTTTTGATTGGAATTCTGCACATAACTTCCTGACATAACTTCAAAAACTTTCTTCATACGCTTCTGGTCATGACAACGTTTCTGAATTAGCTGCATGTCTTGAGAAAGCTTCATTTTCTTGCACTTCTGTTCATGTCAAAGTTTATCAGAATCTGCATCTCATTTGTCATCCTTGAAGTTCTCTTATTCGAATACTTCGGCTTTGATATGAATTATGCTCTGAACTTCTTCAGCTCCCTCCCAAACAAACACCCCTTAGACTGATTAGAATTAATACACCGATCTTCAGGGAGGGATGATATCATCAACATCATCTCACTTAGGAAGCATCTCAGTCTTGATTGAATTCAGCCCAAAGTACACATTTTATCCCTTTACCGAAGTCGAAACCGTGACACCAAAGTAACAAGTTGAAGCACTAATCATCTCTGCGGACTAACCTCCGGCATATTTTATAAAGCCCGATCAAGTGAACTTGTTGTGCGTCCTTGACGTGTACATTTCTCCCTCCAGGAAAGTGCAGATATGAATTGCTACACCAAAGTCAATTAAGTCCCGAGTGTACGCAATTTTCCCCTCTATGTAGTCGAGACGGTAACATAAAAAATCAACTAAGTATCGGATGTACACATTTCTCCCTCCAGGATGATGACTAACTGAGGAATCATCCAACACATGTGTACATCTTATGCCAACTGGAACTGTGTACTTAGCTTCATAGCCTGTAATTGCATAAGCAATGCTCTGTGAGAAGATGTCGGTACTCTCTTTACAATTCTCTCTTGATCAACCCAAACTAAATCCCCTTATCTATTCTGTAGGCTAATATTGATGACCACTGATGGAGACAACCAGATGAAACGAACCCAAGAATGAAGCAAAATCCCCCACTTGTGACTTAATCTTGTACTATCCGCGTGATGAAGAACGGTGCAGAGGCAAATCTCTAAGTACCATATACTCACCCCAAAAGTATATAAAAAATACAACACCTCTTGAAAAACTCCTCAACTACGTGAGACACTGAGTACTACAATGTAACTCCTTAAAGTGATAGCTATAACCCGTGAGTACTACAATGTAACTCCTTACATCGAGTATAACTAGATACATCAAGTCTTCATCACAAACCGTATATGCCCGAACAAGTCATCTTCGTTGACGAAAAACAAAGACGAAATAAGTACACTCCTCGTGAAATACTACTTCAATCCCAAATAAATAACATCGGACAATAACTCCGTAGTCATTAAAATTCAATACTAGCCATGATGAATGAAGGTGAATTTTGATAAGGATCGTTTTAGTGTAATGTATTGTGTTTGTTGTGTTGTTGTTCGTGATTTTTGATGTGGTGTAATTGTTTGTTAAACGGATTGCAGGCTCAATAAATTACATAAGCAGGCCGTCCCAAGTAATAAACCCGGTCTATTATTACTTACCGACATAATTATTGTTTAACTACCCGGCTTAATCCGGATAGCGGCGAGGCCCAAATCGTATTTGCACCATTACGTTCGGACTCAATATCATACTTTGCCAAAACATAGTTAGTATCAACATATATATCCAGCTTAAGTCAAATACAATAAAAATTTCGCTGAAATTCCAACACCTATTGCACACTCGGCCCAATAAAATCGCTTTAAGCATAACTTTTCATTCCCAATTCGCACTGGTATATACGTGGGCCCCCCTCACCCCCACACTAAACGGCCCAATTCGAGTATATGTGTGTGTGTGTGTATCTGCACGCATGAGGATAAGAAGAATAATGGTGAGAACGATATATCATGATATGAGATATACGAGGAGAGATATTATAAAAGCCAACTAAACCTAAACTTACTCACAAAAATAACGCCCATATGTGAGTCTTCTTCCCAAAAGATATAGATCTAACTTCCACATTCTATCTCCTTATTCCAAAATCAATTTTAATACAAACACCCCTTCCATGATATCTTCTACTCAGCCCAAAGTACACGAAATACCAAACACCTTTTCATTCTATCAATTTGACCATACAAGGACGAGAAGACGTGGCTTCAAGATCATTTAGGTGGTCTCGGGTAGGTGTTTGATTTACGTTTAGTGTTTTGAGTCAATCGAAGCAAAGAATGACAGTAACATAATTGTTATATGTCATCTTTAAATTCGAATATTGAAGGTGTTAGACCTTCACAGATCTGTGATGATACCAATTTTCATGTGATTGGACCTTTTAAGGTTCTTGAATTAAATGCAACAAACGAAAAAGTGTATATATATATATATATATATATATATATATATATATATATATAGTTGGGGTACAATAAAAAAATTATAATAAAAAGAGTAGGAGAGAACCACAGGCTGTCATGTGTCAAAAATAATCCCTCCCAAGTTTTATACTTCTAAGGGTATTTTTGTCTTTTTAACCAAGCCCTATATAAAGTGTTTTTTTATTAATCCTTTAACTCAAACCTGATGGCACGATAACAACCATCTTCCTTACGTAACCACCGTCTTCCCAACCGTAACCACCGTCTTCCCAACCGTAACCACCATCTTCCCAACCGTAACCACCATCTTTCCCATCCGTAATCATCATCAGATTTAACTATTTGATCTATTTACTCTTATTCTTCATCGATTTAAAGGATGTCTATTGAATCATCAAGCATTACTGAGTGTAGTTCATCATCTGTATCTAATTGTAAGTATCTAATTTAAAGTGTAGTTCATCATCGTTTTTTTTATTTTTATTTTTTTCTTAATGTTGTTATATTGTTGTTAGTAGATATAAGTATATGATGTGGTATCTGTGATTATATGTAGTAGATGTAGTATATTCAATAGGATTTTGATTTTCAGGCTTTTGAATTTACATTATTGATTTTGAATTTCTGATCATGTTTTGATGTGCTAGATTATGCTCTGTAATGCAGTACAATATAGCTGGTGTTGTTCAATAAATTTTAAGTTAAAATATAGTTTGTAGATATAGTATATGTAGTGATTATGTTCTTTGATTTAGTATATGTATTAGATGTAGTAGATTTAAGATTTTGATTTTGATGCTTTGACTTTACATTATTGGTTTTAAATGCCTGATAATGTTGTGATGTTCTAGAGAATTCTCTTTAATGCAGTAAAATGTAGTTGGTGTTGTTAAAGAACTTATAAGTTAAAATGTAGTTTGTAGATGTAGTAGATGAAAGTAGAGGGACCTATTTGTAACTACCTTTATTCTTTAAGAGACTATTTTTAAAATTTTCATACTTCATATATAATGCCTATTTTCACTCATTTTTTCTTTTTCTTTTTTCTATCATTCCAGGTGTGCTATCTTTTCTCTCCCAATAAAAACTAAATAAACTACCAGATCCTATCAGATCGATCATAAAATCAATATCCTATTTGATTAACGATTATATTAGAATCACGTTAGCTGATCAAAGTTACACGATCTTATCAGATCATACAATACGAGATCGATGAACAAATCAATGAAATCATCTTGTTATAATTTCTCATAGTCACGTATATCAGATACATGATATCATATCGTCATAATTTCTCAAATTGATGAACAAAGTAAGTTTACTAACATATTTTGATTCTATTTTTGTTATTTTCATTATATAAGATCATACAAAAAGCTGATATGTCTGTTTGCTATAGTTTATTTGTACTAATTGTTGTCTTTTATGAGTTAGGTTTTTATTTTTATGACATTTGATTCGTTAATAATCATATTTGTGTTTAGATGTATCGATTTTAAGAGTTTATTGACATGTATCATTGTATAGAATATTATTTTGGAACGAAATTGAGGAATAAATACATGGAAAACATGTTTACAAAAAACTGCACACCAAGTGTTTGATAAAATGCTTGAATGTGATTTTTATAACTATGATGCCCTAATTTTACACTGTGATGCCCTAATAGATTTTTTGTGAATAGATGCCCTAATTAATTTAGGCAAGAGGATATTAGATTTGGATGAAACAACACGCTAATACAATTGTATCGGCTTCAGGTTTGATTCGTCAATAGTATATATATAATAATATAGGAAAACAATCAACCAAATACCCTTGACCAGGGATTGGTTAATAATTCACAAATTAAAATATATATGTAACCGGAAGTATGATTCCCGGGTCGTTATGTCCCAACGAGGTGTGCAATTGAAAATCGAATGACGGATTGATGATTGATGTTTGAATATGACAAGGTTATGATTGTTTTTCTATTACTACAAGTTAAATATGCAAAAACGATTAAAGAAAACCTAAAAACGAAAGCTAAAATGATTTAAAACTAAAACGGGTACGAAAAACGAGGGTCAAAAACCTAAATTACACAATTTAAACCCTAGAATAAATTTTTCACTTAAAATGGGTTCTAAGTGACTAAAAACGAAGTTTAAAAAAAACTAGATCGAAAACGGAGTTAGTTAAGACCAAAAACGAGTCAAAACAAAAACGGGAACGAATCCCGTTCTTTAAAAAATGAACGTTTGAAAAAATGACCCTACGAAAACTTTAACAATTTTCCTAGAAACTATGTAATAAAAGATAATTTTTAAAAAAAAGTTTATATTTTTCTGACTTTTATTTTATTTTTTATGATTTTTTAAAGTTTTTAAACAAAATAAATTATAAAAAATACTAAGATCATAAAAAATTCTGAAAAACTTCACACAAAATAAGCTTTAAAGGTTAAAGGTCATACAAAAAATAAGAAACGTTAACACACTTATCAAATAACGTTGCGAAAAAGCTAAAATAGTCTCACCCTACAACATCACACACGACTAGCGCATCTTCCACCCACGCGCAGACACACCAACCACCAACCTCATCAACCCAGAATTCACTAGATTCTAGCCACCCTTCATCACCCGATCGCCCTCCCCACAGTACTCACGGCGCGCGGTCGCCTCTCTTCTCATAGATAAGCGAGTCGCGCCTGCCCACCAGCGGCGCCTAGGTTCTCGATTTACCCGAACCTCCGCCGCGCCCCAGCTCACCCCACCTCGACACTTCAAAATCCTCCCCCTCGCCCACACACTTCTCCTCTCTGCTACTCCTTACTCCTCGCACCCTCAAAGTCCTCACATCAGTCTTCTCACCACAAACACATATCTCTCTACTCACGACAACAACACCCTCCCCCCCGTTCTCTCCCTCTCTTCAACATACCTCTCACACGCACCGTCATTTACCCACAACACTCATTCGCGCGAGCACCACAAAAACCCACAACATATCCTTAGCAGCGCGCAGAGATCTCGTAGCCTTCTCTCTTTTTCCACACAGACTCTCTCAGAGAAAGCACGTTGCGCAAACAGGCGGACCGAGAGAGGCCCAAGCATTGATATCTCTTACATCGCACACGATTTCACCTGCCCACATCTTTTACAAACACACTCTCTTGGAATTATCTACAGTGTCAGTCTCCTCTCACTCCGTAGGCGACTAAAAAGGACAGGTTACTTTCCAAACTTAGTAACAACAGAAGACACCACTGGAGGCGCGTATATTAGGCTCACAGGTCTTTTTTTACGCTCACGAGAGAGTTCAAGAGAAAAAGAGTTGAGGGAACTAATTACTCTCTCTATGATAGACCCACCTTCTCAGTCTCCAACAAGCTCGTACGACCTTCTGATATCTCTAGAAACAATCTCCAGCCGTTCGCATTAGAAACTCCTCTATCTTCTCAGCAAGACCCGCGACACATCTTCACATGTAGCTACCTCTATACGACCGAACAGTTAACGCGGGCAGCGAGGCTCGCTGCCACGTCATCTATCTAATGCATGCTCTACACCTGCGCAGAGCCACACAGAGCTCCGAGTACATTGATTACTCAGTTACTCATCACCTTGAGGACGGACTTCTCTTCTATCGCATTCTATCTCACTCCGTCGATTCGGCCTACTCATCCCTTCTTTTAAGATTCAACTTTGGTGATCTCTCGCGACGTATGAAGTCATATCCACTCTTCCGAGGACACCTGGACAGTCACCATTCTCATTCTACACAATCCCACTGCGGGCACACACCTCTTGCACTATGTATGTGGAGTTCAATTTCTAACAGATACGAGGACAATAGATCTAATACACACTGAAGGAGGAAGTCAGTCTAGGGACTTACCATTGTGTGTGAATACTCAGCTAGTTCCATCATCATCTATACCACCGAGCTGTATTAACAACACTTTTTCGGGGAGCTAGATAGATTCTCTTCTTGTAGAGGAGACTTCTCTAAACACATAGCGCGCACTAGTCAGAGATGCTTCTGGACGAGAGGTATATCTAAGCTAGTCTACGCTTTCCTCTCCGCGAGTTATGGAGGCGCGCTCTATAGGGTGTTTAAGCATGTCTGTAGTTGTAGAGCTTTCTACTATATATACAACTTCAGGATGTCCGAGAGGTAACTGATGGTCTTGTTCACTGCTACGAGTTTTAAGTGTAAATCGTGTTTTAAAGATTTATTTGTAATTTTTTCTGTTGTTTTAATAAATAAGTTTTTGTGTTCTTGTATTTGACATTGGTCGAAATTTTAAAATAATTTAAGCGTTTTCATTCTGTTTAACTTGTTGTAAACAGTGTTAAAAGTTATTAAAACTCCACATGTAAATCACTTATCTCACCCATTTCTTCACTAAAAACAGTAAAAAAATCCTCTTTTTAACAATATTAAAGGAGTGTTGGGTTTAACCTGAAAAGGTCAAAATGGGGGTGGTTTATTGGGTCAAGGCACTCAGCCACTTTTGCTGAGTGTGTAGGCTTTAGTTAAGGCCATTTACAATCACCATTTTTAGTTTTAAAAAATAAGTTTTTAGGTCCTTTTTTGACTATTCTTCAAATTTGGAAATAAGACCAAATGTTCTTAAGTGCTGCAACTGTGTTAGACAGCTTAAGCACTCTTTAGCATTGTGCTTAAAATGGTTGTTTCTACCACCAATTAAACAACACATTTGTTCTGTCCCTTTTACTTTGACAACATAAGTCAAAAATTTGGCTTTGCTTTTTTTTAAGAACCCCCATTTTTAAGCCCAAATATCAGCAGCTTACATTGTTTGCTAGACCCTCATCCTTTGGAAATAAGCTCAATAATATGCCCTTTTAATCTGTTTGTGTTTTGTTTTGGCTAAAAAGCTCATAAGAGCTTATTTTTCATAAGCCCAAAAAGCCCCTAGCCACTGCCTTGCACTTCCCCTGGTGCTGAGCACCATTTTCAGCCCCCTTTTTCTAGCTTACTTGATTCTAAGCCCTAGGTTCTTTTTGCTTTTTCATGTAGCTTATAGGTCCCACTCTTAGGTTTTGCAGCTTATTTTCTTTAGTTTGCTTTTTAGTATAGCTTAATATTAGGCTTTAAGTCACCTTTTTTCCTTTTTTATAAACTGTCATTTCTAGCTTAATAGTAGTTCAGCTTATTTTAGGGCTTTATCTAGATACCTTAGCTTATATTTAGGACTCCCCTCTCCCTATTTATCTATCCCCCTAGTTTCTAGCTTATTTGTTGGCTTAAATCCCAAAAAGCCAAGAAAAATAAGCTCATAAGCTTATTAAGTCTGCTGTCCCAAAAAGCTTACTTTTCTAGCTTATTAAGTTGATTTCAGACATAGTGCTTATTATGAAAAATGTTCCCATTAAGCCCCTTAACAACTTTGCTTTTATAGCTTTTTGCTAATAAGCTAGTTGGACTTGATTTGCAATCGGGGTCCACTTCAGGGACCATTTGTGTAATTTTGTCTTTTATAGTTAGCATTGTTAGTCCCTGTGGTTAGTTAGCCTGTTACCCCGTTAGTCCTTGTGCCCTTTTCACTGTTAGTCCCTTAGGTTAACCACAGTTAGTTTTATTTAATTTAAATAATTAAATTAGGTTTAGATTTAATTAGTTTAATTACTTTTTATATAAACAGTAAAATTTGGGCATTTTTATATTTTTAGAATTGTTAATTTTTTCTTTATTTAATTGTATTTTTTCAGAATTTTTATAACTTTTATTTTTTGTCTTTTTCTATTTTCTTAGTTTTAATTAGTTTTTAATCTTTAAAAATTTATAAAAAATCAGAAAATTAATAAAAAAATATTTTTCTTTTTTATAAAATTTTCTTTTGTCATTTAGTGTCTAGGAAAAATATAAAATTTAGTGTAGGCTTAATTTTTCTTAAATTTCAGTTTTAGACCCGTTTTACCGGGTGCGTTTTACCGTTTCTTTTCGTTTAGCATTCAAACGACCTCCGTTTTAGTTCTAGTTTTCTTTATTTTTCAAATTAAGTTAATTAGAATTTAATTTTGATTTTTAATTTAATTTAGCATTTATTTTCTTAATTTTTAGTATTTAGGTTTCCCGATACCTAATTCTGTTCCCCGTATTTAATTTATATTTAATTTTAGGACTTCCCTATAACTAATTTTGTTTCCCGTAGTTTTTAAGATCCCCATTTCCTATATCTGTTTCCCGTAGATTAAATTAGGTTTTATTTAATTAATTTTAGTTGTAATTATATCAGTGTTTCCATCATATATTCTCCATCATTCAATTTCTCATCAAACCAGGATAATTTTCAATTGCAGCCTCGTTGGGACATACGACCCGGGAATATCTCTTCCGGAATCTTTTTATCATTGATTCTCTCTTATATATTTAATCTCTTTGTGTAGCTTTTGACCTTTTCCCTTGGTTAAGGGCATTTGGTTGAGATTTGCATTTGAGTTGTTATATATATATATACTATATCACGAACCAATTTTTGGCGCCGCTGCCGGGGAGGCATTTGCTACGATTTTTATCCGACTTTGATCTGAACTTGTCTTATTATTAATATATCATATTAAAAAACACAAAAATATTTTTCTTTTCTTTTTATTAATACATATCATATAAAAATTAAAAAACCAAAAAAATCAAAAATATAAAAAATTGTCCATAAAAAAATAAAATTCACTAATTGGTAAAATACCAAAATATAATATTCTCCACTGAGGTATTATCATAATAAGTTCCGGTGAACTACTGAGTTCCCAATCGAACTAAAGATTTAAAACTTGCCTTCTGTGTCACTTACGATATACGGCTCACCTCATTCTGATTAACAAACTATAAAGTGGGTTTAAGGAGGGTTGTTCCTAGGAACTACGACCCAAAAGGAGAAATAAGCTTCGCGCTATTCCTACTCCTCCGCTCACCTGTGCGTTTTTCATTCTGAGAGCTACCGTGAAGTAAGATTGATTATCAGGTTTAAGTTGTCTATCTGATTTTGTCCAATTGTGAAATATGTTGTTAATAAATTCGAAAAAACCAAAAATAATCTTCTTTTTCTTCGTATCAGTTAATTCTTTCCTTATCCCTCTATCTATTTAATTCTTATGACATCATTCGATTGTCGCCTTAAAGCGATTAAAGCATGTTCGGCTTGTGGAAATTTGCACACTTCAGCCTTTTGTTGTTCAAAAGAGAAACTCAAAAACAAGATTCTTGTTCCAATGCCCGAATCGTCTCAACAACACATTAAGATTGAAAGAATTTGTTTCGATTGTGGAGACCTGTTGCATGGTCTTAATTGTCTAGAATGTGACCTGACACGAAAGATATTGGAGAAAGCTTTTCAAAAGTTTCAAAATACTTCCAAGTCATCCAATGACAATTCCAACGTTGTTAATGCTCCTCGAGAGCCATTCGTTGTCAAACAAGACCCCAGTGTCAATTCCTCACAAAAATCTCCACTAATCGACCAAAAGTGTTGTTGCGAGTGTGGTGATTCGTTAGATGGCATCTTTTGTCAACAATGCACTTGTAAGTCTTGTGGGAAAGGTGCTCATGTTGGTTATAATTGTCCACCGAAAACTCTGATTATCTCTAATCCGGAGCCAACCAAACAAACCATTAATGAGATCCCACAAGCTCGGAAAAGTGTGCAAATACCAAAATTTTTTGGTCAATGCCAAAAATGTGGTTTAAATGAATATGACGGAGTTTGTTTTTACTGTAAGATTCGGAGTGAAACACCAAATGTTTTAACTCCGTACTCATCTAATAACACTCCCGATTATTCAAACCATTCTCCACAACCCCCGACTCATTCTTATGAGAATTTTGAAAACAATGCTTATTATGGTTACGATTGTTCACCCCAAGTTCCGTTTATCCAATCGGAACCGTGTTACAATCAAGACTTTAATTTCTCACAAAATTCTCAAAGTTTTCAACAACAATATCTTTGTTGTGACTATTGTGGAGGTCCTCATGAGACTTTTCAGTGTCAACCGATGAATGAAGACTATTATCATGAGCAAAATCCTTGCTATGATTCTAATTCTTTCGGTTTTGACCAACTTCAAACCCCGCAATTTTCCGTCAATCATCAACCTCCTCAACCAATGAGCATGGAAGCTTTGCAAGCCCAAGAGGACCTAATGAAATCGATTGAAAGCTTTCTCAAAAAGTTTAATCGTATCTCTTTTGGGAAAACGCCTAAGGTTCTATTGCATGCTTGGGACAACTTTATTGAAGTTAAGCACGCTCAACCCGAGGAAGTGCAAGAATTGCTTAGCAAACTTGTTCAAGATGTGAAAATCATAAGTGACGAGCTATCTGAGTACATCAATACTCCGGCTTGGAATCGCCCTCTCGTCTACTGTGATGATGATGATGACGAGGACTATACCATTGCAATCACACCCGTTTTATCAACCGAGGAGCCCGTAAACTCTCTAATTATGGAGAATGAGCATCTTGACACAATTTCGGCAACGGAATCGGACGAATTCATAAAGTCTAGTGTTGAAATCCTTGTCCCAATCCCAAGTGAGTCCAAAGGTGTTCCCAAAGTGTGTGATGTGCCTTTTCATGACAATTCTCCGCCTCTTGACATTTCAAAAGATCAATCTGAGGATTTCTCTGATTCTAACGTTGATTCTACTTCGACTGATGAAGATTCCTTCTCTAGTAACGATGTCGAGTATGTTGAGGCATCACCTCCCAATTCTGAGCCAGTTAGCTCGAAGGTGATGGAGATTGTTATTCCAGAAGTTGGAAGGATTGAGGATGACATTCTTTTAATCAAAGACGATACCCTTCGTGAAACATTGTTGAATGTCAATCGTCTTGTTGCTAAAATCGAAGCATTAAAAGATAATCCCGTTCCATCTTCCGTTGTTGTGACCAAGTCTACCTCCACATTTCCTAACCTTTTCTTGGAGGAGACTAACACCTTTGATAATTCTTTGCCCGAATTGGAAACTTTCTGCTTTAATTTGGAAGAGCCTAGTAGTGGCAGTCCCACTACTCCTTCAGATTTATCTCTTCCAGATTATGAAGCGTTCTCAAACGATCACATTGAAGAGCCTAGTAGTGGCAGTCCCACTACTCATTCTGAGTTATCTCTTCCAGATTATAAAGCTTTCTACATTGATAACGATCATTTTAAAGAGAAGAGTAGTGGCAGTACCACTACTCATGTTGATTTTTCTCAATATGATTCGTTCATCTTTGATCTTTCGATCAATTCATATCATCCTTCCAATAGGAGTGATTTTCATGAGGAGTTCGCCGATGAACTCGCTCAAATCATATCTCTTCCAGATTATGATTGTTTCTTTAAGGATGAGCCCGAGCTGGGCAATTTCACAATGGATGTGGTGGGAAATATTTTCCAAACAAGAGAACCAAGAGTTCATGTGCTTAATGTTTTGCCCACCCTTGAGTTAGATTTCATACCTTCTAGTGAATCCATTTTCGCTTATGTTGTATGGATCTTTCTCCCATTTCTTTTCATTCCCGTTATTCCACCTTATCTTCTCTCCTGTGGGGATGAAGACACCATATTTGATCCCGGCATTTCAAAAGTATCATTCTTCTAAGCCGGATGTATCTCAAAAAGAGTGGAACTTTCATGAAATTCAATACTTATCGTAGTCACTTGAATGAAAGTCCGATGATGATTTTAATTTCCACTTGTTTCCTCAAGGATCCATAAATCCTTGTGATGGGTCAAGCATCGCGACCCTAAACAAGCGCTTCGTGGGAGGCACCCCATGCTTATCATAGCTTATCGTAGTAGTAGTAGTATGTAGTGTTAAATAAGTGTTTTGTGTTGTTGTGTAAAATAGCTTATCTTTTCCATTACCCGTGTTTCCATGTTGTTGTTATTGTCCAGGATTGCCCGGATTGTGAAGACTCTCAGTTTTGTCATTCATCAAGAGTTTCACATCTTCAGCTTCAATTGGGAATCCGATATCCTAATCTTATCGACTAACGTTTTATCTTTTGGCATACCTCATAAATGGCCTTAGGATTAATGTAATACCCTTCAAAACATCGAGGACGATGTTTAGTTCTAGTTTGGGGGGGTATCTTCGATTTGATTGTTGCGCATGCGCATTGTTACACGTGAACCCGTTTTTTACCACCAAAATACCAAAAAAATGAAAAAAATTAAAAATTTTTCAAAAATATTATAAGTGTTTTGTCACAGTTTTGCTTTTCTTTTGGGTAGAATAAGAATAATTTTTGACTTGATCGGGCGTGTTGAGCCCTAGCTAGTTCCTTTAGGCCAAGCTTTCACGAATTCTATAGCTTTGAATTTTAAAAATGTGAAGAGCGAGAAATGATAGAGTTAAATATAAGTTTATGTGCTAAGCAAGATTCTTCTAAAAACTTATTCATAACTGTAAAACTTGGGTTTTCTCTCCGTGAATTTCTAATCCACCCTAAATCATACAGTAATCTATTTCAATTCAACTTAAGTCAATCGATGTTTTCAGGGAAAAGCTTCAAATTAGTAAAACTTTTGGGGGGAGTTTTTTTTTTTTTCAAAGCGAGATTTTATAAATTGATTTAAAAGATAAATGCCAAAGAAGCATGAATGAAATGTGAATGCTCAAAAATGCATGGAACTATTGAAAATTTTGCAATGAAGCATGCAATTGATATTATGGAGCAAGTGAAAAGGATGGTGTCGTGATATCCCACTCCGCTAGCAACGAGGTGGGGGTTCAAACTAAGACGTCTTTGCTTCTAGGGATTTGGTGTGTCGTGATATCTCACTTGGAAGAAAGGTCTAGGTGAGGGTTCAAACTAAGACACTAATCCTTAGCCATATTAGGAAGAAGGTGTTGATGTGATTTCCCACTACGCTAGCAACCGGGGTGGTTTTCTTCAACTAAGTACATCGGTCGTTGGTCGTGATATCCTACTCGTTACCACCGAGGGTAGGGGTTCAAACTAAGCAACGCATTCCTAGCTTTAAAACTATATGATTATGATGTCGAAATGTTGCAAAAAGTTCTAAAGTTTAAATCTCGAAATCAAGTTACGAAGTCTTAATAAGTTGTTGCTTTGAGTCATGATTCATTTTGAATTATGACTATGAAAATAAGTTGATCTATGGTTAAATTAAAATGAGTACACACATTCAATCGTATATCCATGTTGGGAGTTGAAAATTCACAAGTCATAAGTATGAGGGCTTAACATCTAAACTTATATCAACAATGATCTTGTTTAATTGCTTAGCTTGGAACTTGTGAAAAATCGAGGACGATGAAATTATCCGTCAGGACATCCGTAGAAGAATAGCATGTCGGATCAAAACTTGGCAAAGTTTGTGGGAGCTCATCAATGGTTTGATTGTTGCATGGTTCCGGATTGAAGATAATCAAAACTTTCGGAGGACAATTATAACCAATATGAGCACCTTTCCTACAAGACTTACAAGTGCATCGTTGACAAAAGATTACATCTAACGAATCACCACACTCGTAACAACAATTGTGGTTAATTTGTGGAGGATGATAAGTGCTTAATTACACATATCTTTTACCTCTAAAAACGAGCTTGAATGACCAAAAACAGACAAAAACTGCCAAATATATGTTTGTTTTGCATTTGTATTGTGCAGGAAGTGGATATCAACAAAAAGACAGAAAACCAAGCCAAAATGACAAAGACTGTGCAGAATCAAGGCCAAAGTCCAAAAATACCAAAGTCAGAGTCAATACTGAAGAATCAGCAGTCAAACCGGAGCCGGAACTGAAGAATACTATTAGATGCAATCTTAACCCATCTGATGGGCCGGGAAAGCCCAATAGTATAACTATGAAGACTGTGAAGACCAAAAGGGCCCTCAATCAATTTCAACAAGCCCATTTGTGTGCAATTGACAAAGACTGTGAAGACTTTGAAGGCCCAATCCTAGCCCAGTTGCAACCAATCTCAGCCATTGTACACACAAAACCCACTTCATAACCTTATTGGGCCTTAAAAAGCCCAATAACATAAGCCTAAATCTTTTAATGTTTTAACTATACAATGAGGACGTTGTATAATTCAAGTGGAGGGATGGAATTAGAATGTTTACTTGTCCTATTTTTTACATTAAAATGCTTAAATTATGAGCAAATTAAAAAAATATTAAGCATGCTTTTGTGAAATTCATGTTATATAACAGCACACAATAACCCTTGTTAGATATTGTGAGAATTTAACCTTATCCATTTCTAAATATTTACCTAAATTCCATAAAATATGAGTGTGTCGGTGATGTAGTAGACTTTCTAACTTGGCTTGGTATATCACTCAAGACCACAATAATGAGTATTATGGATTTAATTGGAGTAACTTGTTTAAATTGGTAAAATTTTAGGATTACACCTAAAAAGCCTATCCATGTTGTTTATTAACTAACTACACCAGTTAGTTAACCTCCCGTATAAACCCTTTTCCATTCTCTCCTTTAGAGTGAAGATCCACTTAGAACATCCGTAGAGCCAATCCGTTTAGGAATTCAACCTACACTTAATAAAATATTTCGTTACACCCTTACACCTTAACCTACCCTGTTAGATTAAATTTAATTTACAGTTGCTAGTTGCTTAAAGTGTAAAGTTTGTATTTCCCGAGTCTTGTATCATTTTCTATCTTTGGTGCGGTTAGAAATTTGCACATCGCAAATGGTAATGTATATTATAGTCAAAACTCATGTATTTTTACTACCATCGCAATTAATGGTACGTCCGAAGAATGAAGAAATTATCAAAGGAATTATCCGGAATTATTATGATCGTGAAGATGGTGAAACTACACCGAGTTTCGTATATAGTTAGTTGAAAAAAATATATAAAAAATATAAAAAAATCAAAAAAATAAGAAAAATTGCAACAAAAAAAAGAGAGAAAGAAAGTTTGAAAATAATCGTTTCGCAAAGCAAGAACCAAAGGAATTACACGAAGGATCGATTATTCGTTGATACGTCTTACAAATCGACACGTGTTGAGTATTGTACAAAGTGAAAGTTATTTCCACTTACCTTGTAAAGTATGTAAAGTATGGGATGATTGGGAAGTTGACCGTTATGGGAACGCCAACTTAGGTTGTTGTTTTTTATTTATGATCAAGACGTTGTAAATAGTTGTGTCTTTAGCATGGTAACGGTCAGGAAAAAGTGTCTAGCAACTTGTATCTTAGTCTTAATCTATTTGTTTTGTATTTTTATTTAACAACAATTTACCTCTCTTCCCTACCCTATATCATTCTTCATCCTAACCGTTGGTTAAATTCGAATGAGGATGTGATCGAACATACATGTATATTCCGTCGTTACGGCTATGTATGTGTGCTTTAGCTGCCTTGTTAGAGTAGTACTTCTGGTGAAAGATTGTAGAATGATCAACCCTTAACCTTATCATAAAAACCCATATTTACCTCTATAAACTTGTTACTCCTTAGCTTTAATGGTGGAGATGTGTATCCTTGCCAAGCTTATGATAGAATACACGTCAACGGACCGAGCATTGACAAATTGGTTACATTTAATATAGATTTAGTTGATGATTTAAGTGTTTTTCATTTCTATTTCGTGAGGTGTTTGGTTGTGTACTTGTAATAGATAAAATAAATGCTTTAACAAAAAATATCCTTAGGGATACATTTTTATAGACTTCTAAAGGCTACTTGAGGACAAGTAGGACATCAAAGTGGGGGAAATATTTGAATGAATCAAATAACGTCTATTTTATTGCTTTTTATTTAATCCCATGTTATTAAACCCATTTTTTTTTTTGTATTAGTTTATTGCCAAAGAATTGTTTAATTACTGTTTCTATTTGATATTGCTGTTAATTATGAGTACTTGGTGAATATTAGCAAAAGGCGCGCATTCTGGAGCTTAAACAAAGATATTTTAAAGATTAATGATTCTGACTACCAATACGCCTTATCCATCAAGGAAGATACGGCGTATCCGTGCCGGCACTCACCAAAGACCACGAAAGGAAACAAGTCAATAGCCGTATCCAGAGAAGACCAATACGCCGTATTGAAGATATAGTATGTGAAGATTCTGGAAGATGTCAAGCGTAGTTCCTACTCCAAGAAACCCCAATACGCCGTATCCAACTCATTGGATACGCCGTATCGAACCGACTTCTAGACAGTATAAATAGAAAACTCAAAAACGAGTTTTAAGTGTGCTAAATCATATTCTCGATACCTAAACCATAAAAGTCAATTTTCAGAGGAGAAAAAGAGCAGAAGAGGTCGAGCACGTCTTATCAAATCCATATAAGACAGTGTAGATTCCTTATATTTTAGTAACGTTTGTTTTGGTATCATTCCGTTAACTCGGTTAGTTTTACTTGGCTTATATAATGATTTTGTTTTTTATTATGACCTTTGAAGGCTAATACCTTCAGGTATTAGCCATTATTATAAAGATCTGAATGTTTGGTATTGTTTATCTCGATTTCTTGATTTATCGTTGAATGCTTGTTTATGTTTATCATTTTATACTTGTTTACGTGCTTTTGTATGCGATTTTCAATTCAACTGGATCTATTATATACGGACAATAATATAGAGTATAGGATGTCTCTTATAGTGATTTATACATCTAGAATCATAGGATCAAAAATATTATCCTTTTAAATCTGTGCTAAGGATACGCTTCTGACTTAACTAGTTAATCGGATATTGCCTTTGGTTTAGTGAACAAGTTGACTAGCAGGTGAACCTAGATAATTCAAGAAATAACTTTCTGATTCCATTGGATAGTTGGACAAGTGGACTACTAGTGTATAAATTGTTGTTAAGTAGTAAGTGGGTAAAGTCTCTATGAGCTAGGGTTTTACAAGATCACCATTCCTTTAATCCCTAAGATAGATTATAATCAACAAATAAGGATGCTTTATGCGGATGCTTTAACTATGACAGAATTAATGTATCTAGGTCTTAGGATGATGTAACGCCCTAATCTTAAGAATGATATGCCACCTCGAGAGAAGAAATCATTGCACTTAATAAACAAACCAAAGTTCTAATCAGATTCATAATGGTTAATACAGTTTTCTTATATTTGGCTCGACCACTCTTTTATCTTCTGTTAATTTACTTATGTGGGTTAAAGTGCCTTGAATTGATTGTAGTCACCAACCAAACCGTTCTAGTCTCTCAGGCTGAAAAACCCCTTTTTACCCGTTAGACTTAGGATTAGGACTAACATAGGTTTAGAATAGAATAAAATTAACATAGATTAGCTAACCAAGATATTAATAAATTGATAGATTTAACATTGCTTCAAGTGTTCGACACCCTACTTACCACGAAACTACTACTGATCGGGTACACTACCCGTTAAAGTGTTGTTTTGTTCTAGTCAGCCAAAATATAATTTAAAACTTGGAATATAAAAAAATTATACAACGACATACGACATTCATCAATGCACTATCCAACAGAGTGCATGCAACATACTACACCTAGCAGTTGGTGGCACAGTTGCTGATGTGGAATACATATTCCATTTTCTCAAACCATCTTGCTAATCCAACAGCTCCCTTAGTTCCTTTGAAGTTTCGGGGTTGGCAATTCAAGAATTCCTTGTATGTGTAACCACGAGCAGCATGTGCAGTTCCTCCTGAACCTCCACTTGTTTCGTTTCGGCTTCCATTACCGCTGTTCCGGTTAGCTTCGTGAGCCGTTAGTATTGCATCCACACGTTGGGCTATCAATTGCTTGATGGTATCGGTAGTCATTCCTTGTCTTGTAGTTGGCATTTTTCTTCTAAGTCATAAGAATATACACTACTACAAAAAAATCCATAGAAACTGGTTAAAATAGCCCATAAAAAGTGGTTTTGGAACCACTCTTCGAGGGGGGGGGTATCTCTATGATCAAAACATATGAAAACCGGTTATGCAACCAGTCTCTATTAGAAGAATCAACACCGGCTCTCTCCCTAAGAATTGGTCTCCATATTAAAATAAACACACATGTTTTATTGGATAGGGACACTAGTTCTCCCCACATATGTCTTATAAAAAACATCAAACCTGTTCTTTGTATAGAGTAAAAAATATATGTTTTTATCTCAAACCTGTCTTTTTTAATAGATTTTAGAAAAAAAATATTTTGGATTAATTTAATAAATTCCAAAATTTCAAATTTAAGCCCACCAAAATAAAATATAATACAACAAATATAACTATAACTGATTTTGATGGACAAAAATGTCAAATCAACAATTAAAGTAAATAATGACAACTTCAATTCGCTTAACTTAAAAGCATATACAAAATTCAAATCAAATTAAATCACTTTGAATTCAAAACAAATAAACATAAAGAATTCAACCATTGTATCAAATTTTAAAGGAGCAAATAAAACCCACTATATCATTCCATATTTTCATCTATTACAATTAAATCCTAGCTATCAAATCTTTAAACTTTACTTTATATCTTTCGTCAGGCCTTCAACCGCATGTCATCTTGTCCTTGAGCTTTAATTCTAGCGATTATTATATATGAGGCTGCAAATAACAAGTATGGATTAGAACAAGTGAAATAACAAAAACCTATGTACATGTGAGAAGAGTTAATACCCCGTGTTGTTTAAGGATGCCATTAGGATCATGCAGGGCCAGAGCCAAGAATTCGAGTTAGGGGGGCCAAAAAAATGTCAAGTGATCAAGTCATCATTAATGTACTTCTACTAGTTCTACACAAACTCTCATTTTTACTTTTGGATAAGAATCTTATGTAAATATTACAACTTATACTCATCAGTACTATTTTTTTTATTTTTTTTTATCCTCTTTTTTTTCTCTTGCAAATAATGACAAGTCAAAACTTCGTGCTTAAAAGTTGCGTCTGCATACACTATCATTGATGTTTATTTGGGATCAAAACTGAGTAATATTCAGACCATGTAAAAACCGTGCACAGCCGTCTGTTTTTTCTCTGTCTTGCGTAGGTAATCACTCATAAAAAGTTACACTCGATCAAATAATCCTTATGCCGCTATTATTCTTAATTGACAATTTCATCATTTATTCACAGAAGTAGACATTAAATTGACTAGTTATGTTCTTATACGCAGGCCAAATTACAGGGCTGACATATCAAATGAAAATGTTCTATAAAAAATCGTAAGTGAGTTGCTATGATTATTTCAAGTGTTTTGTGCTCTTGGTATGTTTGGCAAAGTACTTGTGTTGTGTAGGGAGTATGTTTGGCAGTGTACTTCAGGTTATTTTCTGGTGTTGGTTCCTTTGCACACAAGTCGTTTGTCACTGGTTTATTCGGTTCATGCTATGGCAATTACTAATGACAATGGTAAGGAGTTTGCTAAAATCCAACCTGATCTATGATTTAGGTTCCTATGGACAAATATACTAAGTAGAATAAACTACTATTTGTATACTACAAGATACTAGAGTCAATAAATGAACAGTGGGTAACTCGTCAAAACGAGTTCATGTCTATCTGTTTTCTTTTTTGTTTGGAGTTGGGTGACCTGATTGCCAATATTCTAGTGGCATGTATATGTGAGTTGATACAAGCTATTTCATGTTTTTTTAGGCTCAATTACTATATTACTTAAAAGGATAAAATAGCCCAGTTGACCTATTCCTCATGTTCATGTAGATTTGGTTTTCTCGTGTAGTCTTAATTGGAATAACCATCTATTCCAGCAGAGATGAAGTTTAGGGTCATTTATGGGGTGGGGCGTTGCAAAATGGTTTTTTTTAGCCTTATTAGTATATTGGAGTTAGATGATATTTGATTATTTCAAGTACTTGGTTGATGTGTTTGGCTGCAAATAAGTCAACCATACAAATGATGCATACCATCTTTTTTAAACCAAAACTTCTAGACAATCATCTGATCTAGCATCTACAAACCGTTCATGCATGAGCGATCACAAGAACATATATTATGCACAGTCCTATTTAAATATTACTGAATTAACGCCATTGTTGTGATTCTATTTATAATTTAGGAGAGTAAAATAAGTCCAAAGACTATGAGATCTTATTTATATGATGGCAAACTATATACGACACACAACATGTTACCCCAAGTTACGCTGACTATCAAAATTTTACCTTTTCTAAATATTCCGGCTTCAAGTTACCCCAAGGATTCCTTCCACTTGCATAGCTATGAAGATTCAAAGCCACTCTAGACCTAACACTGGAAGATATACAAGTTATATGCAAGCTCAGGTACAGTCACAGAACCTTGTACTACATCAGGCATAACGAAATCAGGTAAATATGTAGTAAAACAAAAATAGTTAATCAGATTTTTTGGAAGATAATAGTCTATCCGATGAAAATTGCAATTTTTTCTACTTTTTACTATGAATATGTATTTGGGGAGATTGCATCATTTTTATTCTTGAAAAACTGTCGAGTCAAAGAAACCTATTTTCTAATGTTATCATCAAAACAAAATAGCTATGGTAGAGGTTTTGGTTCATAAAAGTCGCTCAAGTGTCCTTGTTAAAGGGTATTTTAGACAACTGATGATAGTCAAACATTTTTTCAAGCTACATAGCAAGTCAACGTTGCATGTTTTACCAGACAGACAACATAATACTTAGATCAACGCAATAGCAAGGTGCCCTAATGATTAAGTTCCCAATTCCATTATGAATAGCACATTAAAAATTTACAATATTAAATTAACTCCTACTACATGGAAATAACAAAATAGCCTTACCTTGATGGGATAGTAACTGACTCCCTCTCCGCGTTGTTAAGTCTTTTAACATGCATCCTTAAGATGTTATTTAGTCCTTTAAATTCACCACATTGTTCATTAAAATGACGAAAACGTCATTACATTCAACCCAGATTAAACCACGATCGGTTTGACTTGTTACCAATCAAACTTTTTCAATGTGTGGAACCTTTACTCAAACCTGGATTAGTCATCCAAGGCGTAAAAATTCATCCTTGTTTGCAAGTAAAATTCGAGTATATTAACTGCAACGTGAGAGTAGTCCATCAAGATCTTAAGCACCCAAAAGTATTTAAATTTCCCTTTAAGCATAAACAATAAAAGGATCTCAAAGTAGAGGGTGTCATGACAATAATTAAATCTGGAAATTTACCAGAACACATTAACAACCAACTTGTTCGAAATTTAGGGCATTGACGAGTAAAGGTTTATTATCCGCAGATGATAAAAGATAGCCATTGAGCATCCATTCTTGTAGCCATATACGACAAAAATCAAGACTGAAAAAATAGTGCTAATGTTAGTCAAAACATTATTCTAAAAAGGCATGTTATAAACAATATAAACAAAGCTTCGCTTCAATGTTCAGTCTAAACAGTATATAATCGTATACCTATGCTAAAGTAATTATAGAAGACTCCTTGACAACAAGAAACTTTATTAGGTAACGGTCCGTCTACTTTTAACTCCTGCAAATATGTGCATGGAAACTCAATCGTTAGTTGAGTTAAAAATGTACACATATGATGTAATTCGGGTATTGTCATGACATAAAGATATGGTAATAGGAATACTGGAACCATACGTCCATACGTTATAACATATGCATCATACTACAACGTTAATGGAAATCAGATATTAACTTTATACTTTATGACCTGATCAAGAACAACTTCTTCTGATCGTTTCAAGGAATAAGGGGTGTCCAAATCTTCATCCGCTTGCATGGAGAATACAAGATTTTAGCTGTGCATCACAGAAAGATAAATTTCACATAAGAAAGAATTGGTGCACAAGAAAAACTTTAAGAAAATGAAAGTGCATTATATTTGTTAGTTAATATCTAAAAATTAAATTATAATTTCTTTGATCTTCGTAACCATGTTAGTATATTAATTTCATAAATTGTATAGAAGGTAAACTAGTTCTAGTGGAAGCTCAAGAACATGTAATTCACCTGTCCAGACGGCTAGTTGGATTACGACTATCCTTATCAAGGGTCTTTTTTATAGAAGCTTTCCAGTTGAAAGGAAATGAACTTTTTGCAAAATGAACAACTTTTTGCAAAATGAACTTACAGCTGCAAAAAGTCAATAAAGGTCGGAATATTTAATGCAACGAGTTCTCAACATTCAGGTCTCACAACTCGAATAGCCTCAATGCAGTCTTTTAGATTGTTTCAATGCTATAAACAATGATAACGTCCTTCGTCCTGAAAAATAAATAAAAGACAGAAAAATTATACCAATATCAGTAAAAGCTACAAGTGGCAATATCGACCAAATTGCTTATCAGCGGGTCGGCTCCGGTTTGTGTTATTTCTAACAGGTTAAATAGAAAAAAACATCAGTAGACATAGAAACAAAATAACACGTCAATTGTTCAAACAAATAGAAAATCATTTAAGTATATAATTAATGTACACAACCACCTAAGTCGCTATTTTAAACAGTTTCTTAGATAAGTATACGTATGCACACCGAAGGGTTTTTTGGAACAGTCCCTTTACTCCTTAGGTTAGGGTGTGACTATGTACAACTACTTCCCCATACTACGGCTCCTACGAGATTGGGCTTTCTTGTTGAATTTTGTAGTATACTCATACTTAACAAACTAAACACAAAAACCAAACTCATTTGGTCAAAAAGTGTCACATTTCAAATCAGTCTGACTCGTTTCAAACCTATACAAGATTAAGCTTTGACCCAAACCTGTATTGTCATGTTACCTAACCCATCCATGCTACCAACTCTAAGTAAAAATGCACAACCTAAGCACTGCTATGAATTAAGAAAAAGATATATATCTTAACGTCAAATGGGAGGTTGCCGATAAACACAGTTCTTTTCCTGTCATAAAGTAGAGCATTCTCTCCCTTCAACTTTTTTCGAGGTGGACAAGCTCTGTCTACGTGAATATGATTTCCACCCATAGGTTACTCATGGAATTACCAATTCATGAACTTTAAAAAGCTCAAAATATGATCTGTAACATAATAACAAAATCATATAAGCTACCCCCCAACCCTCAACCCTAAGGAAGAATAAATTGAAATCCTAAAACTGTATGATGTAGGTAAAATAAGGAATTCGAGTATATTGAAGCCATGGTATAAATAGCACAACCAGTATTCCACCCAAATAGTCTCGATTTCATTGACAACATCTATTTCAAAATCGATTATAAGGAACCGGTAAAAACATAATAAACATTAAACAAACAATATGGTTCTTATACTATAACCTAATTAAACATTAATATAACACATGATGAGGTTTCGTACAAGATGCAATCACGGCTCGCAATAGATACGACAAATAATAAGATCACGACAAGCAGAGATACATTATATAATGAGATCACGACACCCATAAAATATAAGAGGTCATGATACGCAGAGGGTATAATAAACAAACAAGACAAAGTAAACAACACCATAATATAGCACAATCATAACCAACATAGTGGTATTAGTACTTGGTACATCGTTTTTACAAAATAAAAAGAACACAAGCATCACATTAATGCCACTAGCAAGTACTACTCAACTTAGTGGGCTACAAGAAAGATAACTATAAATGATGCAAGTCAACTGTCGATGCTTCTCAATCCTCTCGATGCAAACTCTGTCGCTAACTTTGGCTAACTCAACTTGCTGAATATGATACTCTGCATACCCCAATCCGTCTTCCAACTCAGATATTCTATCCTTAGAAATCTCATCTCTTGGCTCAGCTGCCCTAGCCCTGCCGCGTAAAGAAGTAATCTCTCTCTTAGATGATACAACTCTGGCTCTCAGAGTCTCCAGATCATGCTCAATAGTCTCAAGGCTAGTAAGGGGGATATCCAGTAGGTGTTCATATTAGATGGTAGTGATGATGATGGTGTGACTCGTCTCTAATTTCTTCGCCTCCCCTCGCCCTGAAAGGGCCCCAACGGACCCTCCCCCCATTCCACCCCCCCCCCCCCCGCCCCACCGCCCTCCCACTCCCAAAGTGTGAGGATGATGGTGTAGATGATGAAGACCCTGTGCAGTGATATTGATGGAATTACTATGATGTAGAACTTGATGTAGAAGGACCGGTGAAGCACATGTGCTACTGAGCAATGGCCTGCCTCAAGAGTAGCAGCGAAAGAGCAGTTGGTGGCAACGTACCCTCTTTACCTCGCGGTAAGCAGCATACGCACATACTTTATAGTGTATTACGGTATGGGTTACCAAAAGGGATCGCTTGTCTAGGTCGGCTAAGGATAGCGAGTCGACGAGGCAATGCGGGTAACATATGTATAATTTGAAGTGGTGGGGGAGGTGCAGGTGCAGCCTGAACCACTAGTGGTCTAGCTGTCTCAAGTGTGTCATCACCAGAAGAATCGTCCTCCGAGGGCGACTCCTCTAGGTCAGACTCTGGTTCAAATCTAGGAAAATAGTCAGGCGAAGCCAGAACGTAGTCCGGTGATGCTGGTACGTAATCCAGGGACGCATGAGTGCCTCTAACTGCTCAGTCTCTGAGTCATCCCTTGGTACGATAGCAGGTACCGCAAGAATCGACGTCTCAGTGTCTGATAAAATCATATGAGAAGCAGACGATCCGATGCTCTCAGCGTCAAAGTTAGACGAAATGGAGATGTGTGTAAGTGATGCGTATTTTATTTTAAAATATATTTTTACCAAGTTTTAAATTTATAAAACTCGATCTACCTGACAACGCACTAACGGGCCAAGAACCCGATCGTGGGCAGTATAGAATGGTAAATCTGAGGTCGTCCAAAGAGCTAAGTTGTAATTTGTTTTAATTTGAAATGTCACATTTAGAAAATTGTTTTTGATTTGATTTGAAAGGAATTAAAAATTATAATAAAATAAAATACTAAAAATTAAAAGAGTTGGAGATATCAGGAGAGAAAACGTGCTAACCTAGTTACTTCATTACTATTGTTATGAAAACATTTTCCTGTACAATGTTAAACTATGGTTTCATTAACAATTTCTAAGGTCGATAGACTTGAATGTGCATATGCAGTCTATCCTATACTTCCCGCGATTCCAACTCAGTCCAAATCGTATAGGAGGTAGGATATCCAGGTTGTAGTGATTAATCCTAACTATTCCCAAAACTTATTCTAATAAACCTATAAAGATTATTAACCCTCTCTAAAAGAGTTCTATGCTTTTTATGTTTATTAAGTGAAAAAGTGCGAGAGACTGGTAGTTCCTCACTTGGGTCGGAGTCAAAGGATCCTCACTAGTACTCGATGGATTAATATGACTAGGTAATCTAATTATGGGGCAAGATAAGGTTCCAAACCACCGTACTACCAAAACCCAAGGTTTCATTGATAGTCAAGGAATATCTACGAAACCATATCTACAGGAAAACAACATCATTAACAACATAATTTCTAATAACTTGGCCCAGCACTTTAAGTGTTTAGTCGCTCATGGTAACGAAAACACAGCAATAAATAGAAGTAATCATAGATTGAAAGCTCATAATTCTTACAGGATTCGTATTTGAATGATTAAATACAAAAACTAAGTAGAGTGTGATCTCCCTTGGACTCCAGGTGGAATTATTTGAAGGTTGGAAGCCTTTGTCGCCTCTCTAGTTGGCTGTAGAGGAAGTGATGTCAAAATAGATTGAATGAGGCCTCTATTTATAGGTATCGAACCTGTTACGGCGTAACTGATAAAGGTGTTACGCTGTAACCTTCTTACACGGCATTCTATATTTAAGCAGTTGAAACGGCCGTAACAGCTATAGTGTCTAGCCATATAAACTTCAAAATAATGTCCCATATTACGTGATCTTCTTTTCCATATTTGTAGATCTTCATGGTTTACGGCGTGGGTGGGTAACCCCCTTGGGGGGGCCCCCCCCCCCCCCCCCTCTTAACCTATGATGGGGTGTTACGCCGGATGTCTATCTATAGTAAGATTTCCTTCCATTCATGTTTACGGCGTAACTAGATATGGTGTTACGTCGTAACCTTGTCCTTGATCTTCGTACTTGCTTAATATATGTTACGGTGTAACCATTTTTGGAGTTACGCCGTAACATTCTTCAAATATTTACACTTTGAGTAACTTTTTTTTTTTTTTTTTTTTTTCTTTCCTTGTTTCTTGTTCTTTCCGTGCATTTCACCTGTAAACTATAAAATGATAGAAAATAGCTCGTTTTCGAGCATTAGTGAAACTTTTGCAGGTAATATTGGGGGTATTTTGCCACCAAAAAGTATTAAATATTTGATGTTATCAAATATCCCCCACTTGACTTCTGCTTGCCCTCAAGTAAAACCTGTTAAAACATTTCATAAAATGATTTCTCGAGAATAACTTAAAAAAATGAATTTATAAAACTCTTCTGCTAGAAGACATCAAAGCCGAACACCTCACAAAAAGGGGATAAAAAGTCACTCAGCTCTCCGCTAGTCTAAGTGTTTCATTTTTGGGGTGATCGCTCAATTGCACAGTCATAGCATGTATTCTATCATAAGCTTGGAAAGTACACAAATCTACACCAGTTAGAATTAGGGTCTAAATAATTCTCAAGGGCAACAAAGGTAATATGGTTTTAAAGGGTGATAAAGGGGTTAGGATAGACATGGTGTGACGACCGTGATTTGAACAGGTTAGTTTATACCTTTAGAAATGGCTAAGTGTCCATTTTGTATGTTTCTTGTGTGCTATGTGTTCATAATGTAGGTTGAAGTGGTTTTCGTATGTGCATGATGTCATTTTAGAGGTAAATGATTATCTTATTTTGTGTGCATATGAGTTTGGTGTTAAGTATTCCATTTGTTTACGTGTGCTGATAATGGAAATGAAAGACGTGCTGCATGCATTTTACGTCAATTCTTAGTGATTAAGTGTTAAGCGTTTATGGGAAATGTGGCATTTTAGAAATGAAATAGGTGAGTGAAATATAGAAGTTTGTAGCAAACTTTCTAAAAATAGAAAGTGGTTTGGTGAAATGAAAGTTATATTTAGAAAGTTTAGTAAGTAGCGTTTAAGTAAAAAGGTTTAATCAAATTAGCTTAGGTTTTTATAAAAACTTAAGGTAATGAAGTAAATTAGTTAATTAATAAATTAATAAAAAAATAATAAAAATAAATATTTATTAAGGGGGCCGGTTTTAGTTTAAAAGAAAAAAAAATATTTTTTTACTAAACTAGATTGTGTTGGACTAGGACTTGTTAGGATATAGATTTAAAACCCAAATTTGGCCCATTCTTTTCTCCCCTCTTCTTGTTGCCGTACGATCTCAGGCCCCCCAAAATCCTAAGGAGTCGATTTTCATTGCTAGATTCAAGAGTCAATCAAGAGTGTTGTTTAGGTGCTAATCATCAAGGTAAGTGTGTTCATCCTAGTTAAATCAATGCAAGCATGTAACACTTATAATGGTGGATTCTAAGGTTATGTAAAATACAGAATATTATTGGTGTTTAATGATCCTAGAATGATTAGGGGTAGATTAGATGCGTGTTCATGCATGTGGTACGATTAGGGTTGCGTTAATTTATGAATTAGGGTGAGCAGAATTTAGGGCTGTGTTCATGAGTGAATATCTTCATGATGGTAATAGGTTTTTGAGTGTTTCTAGACTCTAAACAGTAGCTCATTGAATGTACTTTCCAAAAAGTTCAGCCTCGAATGATTTTGAGTTCGGGAAGTTGGTCAATTTGTCTAAACAAGAAAAGTTGTCAAAACAGTAAATACGGGATTTAGGTCATGTTTAGGAGGGTAAAACCTATACTTAAAAATGGAATTAAGCTTATCCCTTCTACAGTAGTTAAGTTCCATATGTCTATTGATAATCCCATGAAAATTAGCCTCTGAAAGCATGTCTAAGTATAGTAGTTAGAGTGATATATTTTTGTGTACAATCAGATCCGAATTAGGATAGTTTTGAAGTTTGATTTTATTTGAGGTAGTTACACATGTAAGTAATACTTAGGAATCACAAGGTAGTTAATATACTCATAAATGAACATGGGTGATTTTTGGTATAAATTATGAAGGTCATTAAGTAAGTGTTTTGAGCACGTAAAGAGACACTAAAATTCTACAATTCTGATTTAATTATAAGTAGCTAGTGTAAAGTGTTAATGAGATGGTTAAGGTTGGGCATGGTGTCGGGGTGACCCATGATGGAACTAAACCCGTAGAACTTATTCATATGTGTGTTATGGCTAGAGCTTTTAGCTTGGTCGCGTGTATACCGTATTTATTTATTGTATAGTTGCGGTGTTGAGATTTAGAAGCTGTGTTTGAGCATTCAGGTGAGTTTCATAGTCCTCTTTTTACATTGTTTTAAACTTGGGATGGAAATGATGCAAATGGATTTGAAATGTTCTAATTATTAGATTATGTGTCTTTTATTTTGAAATTGTTATGTCTAGCTTTTTGTAGTTTTAGGGTAGCTTTTTAATTAGCTTATTAATGTAATGTTAATTTATCTTAATGTAATTTTCTTTATAAAAAGTTTGTAATCTCTTTTTGATAGTAATAAAATTCAAAATTTCATTGTGCTTTAAATTATGTTTCACTATTAAGCAAATATGGTTTAAGTGTGTTTAAAATGACTTGAATAAGCTTCTATAAGCTCTTGTTTACTACATAAGCTAGCTTCTATTCAGTTAAGCCTTCAAAAAGCTTAACTGAATTGTTACTTCACTTCAAATCTCCCAAAAATACCTCAGCTTATTTTGGAAGATAAGCCAAACATGGATGGGCTTATTGGACCTTACTAGCTTGTGCAAACAAGCTAGAGCTTGTAGATTTAAGCTCTTAAGAGCAATTCAAATCCTTGTTTGGGCTAGGATCAAGGTATACTTCATTTTTACTTTTATTTAGCTTAATTCTGTTTAGCTTATAGATCTGCTTGTTATTGCTTAATCTCTGTTAGTTTGTGCTTATTTGTCCTTTATTTGCTTAGTGCTATATCTATTTTCTATTATCTCAGCCTAATTCAGCCTTTAATTGTTTAAAAAATGCAAAACCAATATTTAAGGGGGTGTTTGGCACAAGCAGCACTAACACTTGTTAGTGCTGCCTAAGTCACTTTGGCCTTTTAATCAGATTTAACAAGCTTAAACTTAGTCTAAAGATCTGTTTTCATAAGTTGTTATTGTTTAGATCTGATTTTTTAGGTTAAATATGTCCTTAGTTAGAATATGTGGTGATAAATAAGCTTGTTTGATTAAATCTTGATCAGTTGCTTGTTGGTGTTAGTTTCATGCTTGTTTCAATAGCAAATTTAGATTAGATTAAGTTTGTTTTAAGGTCTGAGTTTGATAACATAATCTCACTAGGGTATAAGCTTAATCTGTTTAAGCTTATTTTCATATTTATTCATTATTTAGTAGCTTAAAATTAAGTCTGCAGTAGCTTATTTGTCCTTTAAAATCCAAAAAGCCAAAAAAATTAGTAGTCTGACACTTTTTCAAGTCCTTATTTCTAGCTTATTTTATGTTAAATCTAGCTTAATTTTAGTTTGTATTAGCTTATTAAGTCAATCTCTTAATCTATTTTTAGCTTTTAAACTTTTCTTAGCTTATTGAGTCTTGTTCTTAAGTTGCAAAAGTGTCATTAAAATCCAAAAAGCCAAAAATATTAGTCAGTTTTTTTTAAAGTCCTTTTTCTAGCTTATTTTCTAGTCCAATTTCCTTATTTTTAGCTTCCATGTGTTCTTTGGATATCAAATTTAATCTATTTTTAGTCTTTTCCTTATTCCAAGTGCTTATTTGATCTACAACTTAGCTCAAAATTGGCCTTTAGTCCTTAGGACTGCTAGTTTAAGTATGCATTGCTTTTAGCTTTTAAAAAAAATTTCAGCTTAGATTATTAGTTAAAACATTGTCATATGTGCTTATTAGGTCTAGGTAGTTATTGGGTTTTAGCTTATTTGCCTTTCTTTGTGCTTATTAAGTCCTTAATCCTAGCTTAAAAGTAGGTAATATGCCTTTAAATGTTTCTTAAATGTTTGATTTCTGTTTTGCTTTTTAGTACTTTTTCAGCTTATTTGTTTGCTTATTTTTAGTCAAGAAGTGCTTATTAGGTTAAGGTTTAGATCTATTACAACTTTTTTAGTTTTCAATTCAGTTTAATAGTCATTTTAGGAGCTTATAAAGTCCAAACAGTTTTGCTTAAGTCAAAAACTTAAAAGCCAATCTGTTATACTTAAATGGCTTTTTCTAGCTTAATTTTAAGTTTTGTCAAAAGGTATTTTTATTAAAGTTTCTTATTTTCACTTATATTAAAGCTTTTTCAAAAAGAAAATTAAAAAAATAAAAAAATTTAATAAAAAGAGAAGTCTAGGACTCCAACCTGCGACCACTCCTTCACACATACACCTCCTTGCCGTCATGCCCTTGGGACTTTTTCATTAAGTGTTTGTTTCTTTTAATCCTTATAGTCATTTTCCAGTTTGCTTATTCGTTCTTAATAGCTTTTTAACTGCTCATTCTTTAAGCTACTTTTCCAGTTTTCATTTTTCTTAGATTCTACATAGTTTAAAGTATTTTCTATAATTTTTCCAAATTTTTATAAATTAGTTTAGTATTTTTAATCATTTTTCTAGATTTAAATAGTTTGTAATTCATAATAAATAAAATAAAAATAATATAATTTCTTTTCTGAAAATTATTTAAGTCATTTAGGATTTAAAAAGTCATAATTTGTGTTTTTAGGGTTAAAATTTGTCTAATTTAGGATTTTAAGTCGCTTTTTAATATCCCCGTTAACGTTTTTAGCTTTAATCATTAGTTGCCTTAATTTATTGCTTGCTTTTTCTTGCTTCCCTTTGCGTTTTTAGAATTAGAAATCAAAAACAAAAATACTTGATATTCAAGCATCAAACAAAATACTTTCGTGGATTTCAAATTCACTTCTCGTCGGGATACGACACTCGAGAAATATACTATTGTTTGTCCTCAAGCAATTTTATATAAAACGGGAAACTCTCTATATTATAATTAATTTGAGATATTTAGGATATATATTTTATTATATATAGACTATTTGTTAACGAATCAGTGACTCAGCCAACAACTATCCAGGATGCAATACTGAGAGCCGGCATACTTACTGACGAAGTGATTAGCTATGGTACCTTGTCAAAGAGTAATGAGAAGAGGAAGGCAGTGGAAGAGACTGGTAAATCTGGAGGGTCGTGGAGGGATAAAAAGAAGGCGAAAATGGGAGCGGGTTTTGTGGCAACAACTCCTCCTAAAAATGAATTTGTGAACCAATATCCCAAGTGTACTAAGTGCTATACTTATCATCTAGAGGATGGAGTTTGTAGGCTGTGTTTCAACTGTTAGAGACCTGGCCATTTTGGTAAAGATTGTCGAGCACCATTTAAGCGAGCAACTCCTGTTAATGCTATCAGAATGGAGTTTGAACCGGGGACATGTTATGAGTGTGGAAGCCGCGAGCATTTTCGAAATACTTGTCCTAAGTTGAACCGATCACATGGTCAAGTGGGAAACCGCTTAACTATTGAAGGCAATCGGAACACAATAAACAATGGGAAGCGAGCTACAGGAAGGGCCTTCAATGTGAATGTGAATGCGGTGGAAGCTTTACAAGATCCTAAAGTTGTAACGGGTACTTTTTCTTTGAACGATCATTTTGCTACTGTGCTTTTTGATTCTGGAGCTGATTTTAGTTTCATTTCTACTGAATTTGCGCCTTTACTAAATGTGAAACCTAGTATTGTAAATCCTGGTTATGTGATAGAAGTAGCAGATGGTAAGAAAGTAGAAGTGGATATAAGTATCCGTGACTGCAAACTAGAACTAGGAAATTCCTTGTTTAGTATAAATTTGATACCGTTGGGTCATGGAAGTTTCGATGTGATTGTGGGAATGGACTGGTTGTCCCAGAATAAGGCTGTGATAGTTTGTCATGAAAAGGTGGTTGAAATACCGTTGAAAGGTAGTGGGATACTTAGGGTTCAAGGGGAACGTACTTTAGGAGCCGCTAAAGCCTTAATGAATGCTAAGGTAGATGAATAATATTCCTAAGATTTAAGAAAATTACTTTTAACCAAAGTAAAATTCATAACCTTCCCTAGTCGTATCCCGACGAGGTGTGAATTGAAAATCGAGGTTAAATTCGTTATCGCGTGTTTGAATAATCAAGATTTTTGATTTTGGATTCTATGTCTACAAATATAAATGCAAAAACATGTAAAGACAAGCTACAATTAAGACAATTAAAAAAGAAACACGAAAACGTTAATGGGAATTAAAAACATGATATTTAAGCAAATGAATTAAAGTTTAACCCTACGAACTCAAATTTAACTTCTAAAAATCCTAAATGACTAAAAACATTTTTAGAAAAAAGAATTATATTTTTTTTGACTTTTATTCTATTTATAATGAATTAAAAACAGTTTTAATCTAAATTAAATATTAAAAATAGTAAACTAATTAATAAAATTCTAGAAAAATTATACTAATCTAAACTTAGGAAAATTAAACGGGGAAATAAGCTGAAACAAATAAGCAGTTATAAAGCAAATAAGCAAATAAGCCTAAAACCTAAAAAGACTATAACAATTAAATTACACAAAGAAAGAAATGAAAAAGACCCCAGGGCAGTTGGTTAAGTGTTGTGTGTGTGAGGTGTTGAGTGAAAGGGAGAGGTCACAGGTTCGAGTCCTGTGACCATCTCTTTTTGCAAAACATTTTATTTTTAATTTTATTTTTGAAAAAGCTATAAAACAAGTAAAAATAAGAAACTTTTATAAAAACAACTTTTTGACAATCTTAAAAATAAGCTAGAAATAAGCTGCTTAAATGTGACAGATTTGAAAAATTCTAAGAATGAACTAAAAAGCAAAACTGTGAGGAAAACTAAGACTCAATAAGATAATTTAAAACAAACAAGCTGAACACATACCTTAACTAGATCCTAATAAGCACTTATGACAGAAATAAGAAGACAAAATGAGCTAGATAAGCATTTAAATCCATTTAGACAACAAACATAAAAACATAATTTCAAGGCTTGACAGAACACTTTAGGCTAAACTCCAAAAACTCAATAAGCTAAATAAAAAACTAAAAACCAAAAAAACAGTTTAACTCTTATACTTAAAGGACACAGATAAGCTAGACAGAGGCAAATAAGCCTAAGTAAAAAGCTAGAAAAGCAAAGAACAAAATGACAGTTAACTTAAAAGCTCACTTGACTATTAAAAGTTCTGATTAGCTTTTTGGACTTAATAAGCTAAAGTACATAGAATAATCTTAGAACATATTTAAATCCTAAACTAATTAAACCATAAAAACTTAGAGAAAAGCTAAAGCAATAACTATACAGTCCCCTTAAAACATTAAGGCAGAGACAAAAAGACAGAATAAAAAGAATTTTAGCCACACTTTTTGGACAAGCTTAAAGACCTAATAAGAAAAAGGAACAAGCTAAATCAAAGAAACAGATAGAGAAATGGAACCAAAGAACATAAATAAGCTAGGAGAAAGCAAATAGAAAAGAATTAATCTAGAAAAAGGGGACATTAAAATGACAAACACACATTATTTTTGGCTTTTGGAAATTAAAACTACTTTGCAGCTGACTTTTAAAACTCTAAAAACCATTTTGACACCTTAAAAAAAAACTTAAAACAGATTGAGCTCTTATCATAATAAACTAATTAGAACTAAAATTAATCCAAAAATAAGCTATGATTTAACCCCTATTGATCTGCAAGTTTAGACTCCTAAAACTAAAACTACTTGATTGTTTTAACTCAAAAGTGATTAAATTGCATTTCAAACTACCACTGACCCAAAGCAAATTTATAAAAATGCAAATGCAGCTAAATTCAAGCTTTAAAACCATACCTCAAGCTCACATTTAAGGATCTAGACAAATAAGTAGATTGAGTGACATAAGGACTAGCAGTTTTGACTCTTTAATTTAATAAACCTCTAATCTTAATAAAACTTACTCTAAACTTGAGAAAACTAACTTTTAGACTTATTAAAAGCTTATGAAACCTTTTATGATTACCTAAAACAGTTTACACCTTCTTTTTCCTCATTTAAATTCCTATCCCAAACACTCCTTTAAGATTCTAAATTCCAACATTTAAGCTAAACAGACTCTAATAAGAACGGGTTAAATTTGTAGAATTTTGGTTTTTAAAGAACGGGTTTTGATTCCCGTTCTTGTTTTTAGATTTAAATATTTAATTGCTTTCGTTTTTAGGTTCCTTTATTGTTTAGCATTTTTGTTTGTAGAAATAGAAAACCAATCCAATTTGTTTTTCCTTTATTGTTTTAGTGATTTAGTTTTAATTAATTTCGTTTTTAGTTTGCCTTACTTGTTTTTCTCGTAGAATTAGAAAACCCAATCAAAGCCTTATTATATTCAAACATCAAATATCAAACCGACTCTCGACTTTTCATTGCACGCCTCGTTGGGAGAACGACGCGGGGATTAACTTGCCGGAATCAATATATCATACGTGAGTGTTGACCCTTTTCCTAAAAGGTTGACTAGGTTGACTTGCGGGGATTTTATATTTGATATTTTATTATACTATTTGATATATAATTACCCCTAAAAAGGTGGTTCAACCATTTTGGCGCCGTTTCCGGGGAGGAGTGTATACGATTGTCGTTTCAACGTTTGACAATTAGTGCTTTGAAGATCCTTCCTCGCGAAGTTATTTGTTTTATTTGTGAATATATATAAAAAAATAATAATACAAAAAGATTTTTCATTTTCATTCATTTAGTAATACTTTATAAAGAATAAAACAAGTAAAATCAAAAAATATAAAAACATTGTCTTTAATAAAGAACAAAAACCATCATCAATATAATGCTCTCAACTTGAGCATTATCATAATAAATTCTCAAACAAAAGATTAAAACTTGCCTTTATGTCACTTGTGAAGTACGGCTCACATTTATTATATTAACAACTATAAAGGAGGTGATAAGGAGGGTTTGTTACAAGGAACTACACCCGAAAAGAAAGGTTTTTAATAGCTCCGCTCCGCGCTTTTTCGCTCCCCCGCTCCTTTGTGCGCTTTTCGTTAGATAGCTACCGCTGAAGCAAGTGATATTGGTTTAAGTTATTCGGTCTCATTTTGTCCTTTAATAAAATATGTTGTTTAAAAAACTAGAAAAACCAAAAATAATCTCCTTTAACCTCTTTGCCATTTAATTACTTCTTCTTATCCCTCTATATTGTTTAATTCTTATGGCGTCACTCAATTATCGTTTGAATCCTATTTACACGATTAAAGGATGTTCGTCTTGTGGAGCTTTGTACAATAAATCATGTGGTTGTTCTAAAGGGGGATTCGTAGATAAGTTTGTTCGTGATCAAAATAAAACACCCGACTCGTCTCAATGACCCCCTCATAATTGTCCCAAGTGTGGAAACCTGGTTGATGGTCTATATTGTCGACAATGTGCTCTATTACGAAAGAAATTGGAAGAAGTTAGGTTTACAATTTGTGATGAAAATTGATTGCAGTCTTATACACGTAAAATATTTATAAAATATAATACTTTTAAAAGAGTAATTAAGAAGATTACCAAGTTAT
>BQNB010035415.1:0-50882 GCA_026074375.1 Tanacetum coccineum | reverse complement strand
AGGACTTTGCGAGGAATTGACACCGGGGCCTTGTTTGACAACGAATGACTCTTGATTAACAAAGTTAGTATCGTCATCGGATTACTTGATGACTCAGAAGTGTCTTGGAAGTCTTGAAAAACTTCCTCCAATGTCTTTCGTATTAGAGCACATTGTCGACAATATAGGCCATGAACTAGGTCTCCACAATTGAGACAAAAATTTTCAAAAATAAGGGGTCGTTGAGACGAGTCGAGGGTACGGGAACAAGAATCTTGTCTTCAAGACTCCCTTTTGAACAACCACAGTCTCCAGTGTACAAAGTTCCACAAGACGAACATTCTTTGATCGCGTAAAGGGGATTTAAACGATAGTCGAATGACGCCATAAGAATTAAACAATTTAGAGAGATAAGAAAAGAATTAAATAAATAAGAGGGTAAAGAGAATAAGAATTAAACGAATAAGAGGATAGAGAAGAATATTTATAGATTTTTCAAATAATACATAATGAAAAAAAAATAAAAAATAAGAAAGAAAAATATTTTTAGATTTTTATTTTTAAGATAAAAATATATATATATATATATATATATTTTGGTTTTTTTTTTATATTTATATATATTTTCCGAAAATAAACTTTCCGAAGAAAGGATCTTCAAGGCACAAACTTTAAACACCACGCGAAAATCGTACACCTCTCCCCGGCAGCGACGCCATGAAAACTGATTCGATATAAAACATAATAATAAAATAATATAAAAAAACCAAATAAGTAATAGTAAAAAGAGTATCCCCGTTAATAAGAAAATCACTTTAGAAAAAATTAATAGTCTATATCTTTCGAGTGTCCGTTTCCAACGGACAAGAGATAAGTTGAAATTCACAGAGAAGGTTTTGTTTGACGCTATGACTTGAATGGCAAAAAAAATTAACAAATATGTTGGTTTTGGTTTTAAACTAAAAATATAATATAAAAACTATAATAAAGCTAAAATAATACTAAAACGGGCATGCTCGCTAAATAACAATAAACGACAATGACAATAATATTTTTATACTAAAAATTAAACTAATATTAAGTCTAAGATTAAAAACTAAAAGATTAAACTAAAATTGATCTAAAAGATATAAATGACAAATATGCTTACTAAGTGACGTGAAATGTTCCTTAAGTGCAGACTTAGGTTTAACAAATTAAAATCCTTAGAAAACAAGTTTCAAGAAATTAAATGACAAGTAAAGTAAAATGCTTTTAAAAATAAATGACAAGTATTTAAATTGCATTAAAAGTAAATGACGGTATGTAAATTGGAAAATTCTAATGACTATATTTTTTTTAAACCTTTTTAAAACCGCACTTAAATTCCAAATCACTAATCACTTAGCAAACACAAGTTATTTACTCACTACTCATAACGAAATTCAATTTATCAAACATAAAGTAAATCTACACTAAGCATGGCATAAATCAAATAGGCAAACATAATATGAAACAATAAAATAAAACTATACTAAGTATTGAAAAAGGAAAAGAAAATGGAACCGAGTTGAAGAACCGCAAAAGAATGAAAAACCACCCGATCTAATAATCTAACTCAATATTAAAGTTTAGAAGCTTATAGCTTTAAACTTAAGATAAAAAGCTAGACTACTAGACCCATAAGCTCCACGCCTCAAGAGTAGACCGGTCCATCATAAAACAAGAAAAGGTTAAGCAATAAAGTAAATTGGACCAACTTTATAAATCTAATTTAACTAAACTATTATTATTATTTTTTTTTGTATTTTTTTTTTAAAACTATTTAAAAAAATTTAATGGAAACCGAAAGTTACTAAAACTAAATTTAGCCAAACTGATTTGATCATTCTTACTAGATACGTTCACAACCATGGCCCAAATCAAAGCCCAACGACAAACTAATTAGTTTTAGAAATGAAAGCAGCAACTAGTTTAGCATTTAGCTTACAAATTGTTTTGGACAATTATTTGAAAAGTGTAAGATAAGACTCATAAGCAAGGTACAAACAATAAGCTCTCGAAACTTTAAAGATGACTAGGCTTATCGTAAAAATAAACCGAGCTTAAAAGCTCACGCACCTTTTCTAGATGTTCGAATCGAGCTAGAGAATCAATAAATCAAACCGAATAAGCAATAAGCTTTAGAAGAAAGCTAGAAAAGAAATAAGCCGAAACTTGTTTAGTTCTATAAGCTAAATCTAAACCAAATAAACTATAGAAAGCTTATTCGAGTTTAGAAAACAAGCTTTTAAGCAAAGAAAAGAAACTAAAAGAGGTAAATGAGAAAATAATAAGCCAACACGAGCTTATTTGTAACAGAAAATAAGCTAAACAAAATTAGCTTATTAAATAAGCCGAACACTTTTAGAAATAATAAGGAGAAGAAATAACTTGCACTAATAAGTAAACCAACCTTAAACCATCTTTTATAAATAAGCTAAACCAAAATCTTGTTACAAAGAGACTAAAATAAGCTGAGACAAACTTTTACAATAAGCAGGAAAATAAGCTAGACATTTTATGTGTGACACTAAAAAAAACTATTACTGAAAAACTCTCTCCCGTCTTCTACTGCTGCATTGCGACTTTATATAGCCAAAAGATGTGAGAGTGGTAGATAATTTTAAAATTACCAAGCCAACATGAATGCGTAATAACAACGCATGTGAAACTTCGTGATCGTTACCTAGTACAAGATTACATAGGATTCAAGATCCACAAATATATCGCCACCACGTATCCTTAATATTGCGTTTATTGAACGCACACCACACATTCTTATGCCTTTTTTTTCATATCCTCGTTGCTTGAATTTAAAATGAGAGTGGAATGGAAATGCCACGTGTCAGATTAATACTAGACAAGAATTGGTCAGTGGATGGTCACCTGAGGATTTATGATTTAATTGAGGGGCATGTGACTTCATATGTGCATAATACTCATTCTTGGTATCTCTCTTCAATATTTCTTGATATTGCATTGGGCTTTTAAATGGGCCTTTGTCAAGTATGGGCTGGTCCGGCCCAATAAATGGGTTACGGGCTGGCCCAATAAACAATGAAGGTACCGTTGGACTCGTTTTTCCTCAGCCTCATTCCATTCACGCAGTGCTTGGTATTTGTCCCTTTTGTCTTTATTTTGTACATTATTGCATATATCAGATAACGAGAATGTTTTAATAGTGGTGGCAGTGTGCCATGTACATACACAAACACAAAAACAACATATTATTGTATTTTCACATGTTTTGGTTTACCTGGGTTCGTTTTCAAAGGTAAAAAGTATGGAACTTCTCGTGTATATGTGCGTACACAACAATGATGCTTCTGAGAGTTTGAAACCAACATGGGGGAAAATGTGTACTTTGGTTACCATGTCAACTTCCAGGGGGAAGTAGTGTATACTACTTTACATAGTATGGTTTGTGAAGTATACTGCATACATGAGAGGAATTGCTGTTGATTTCTAGCATGTACCCCCGAACGAATATTCACCAAGACTCAATGACAAGAAGCAGTAGTATTTGGTGTGGTTTTTCTTCTACAACATTTCGCTGTGTACCTTAATGACAAATAGAAGATGGTTGAAGCTATATCAAAGTTTCAGTATCTGCTCAAGATAGGGATGTTGGTTTGGGGGGGAAGCTGATTTAGAAACTTCACCAAAAAGGAGTCTATAAAAGAAAGCTTTTCAAGACATGCTACATGAATTGGGGGAAGTTAATCCAACTCATGCATAATACAATGGTTTCAGAACAAGTAAAGACAATGAAGATCCAAGCTGGAGTACAATTTTCAAGACAATGAGAACTCAGAAGACATCTTCAGCTTTGGAAGTGCTTTGGAAGACTTTATTTTATTGTAATTGTACTTGTTAGGAACGTTGTAAGTAACTCTGTATGTCCACATATTGGGGGAAGATTGTTAGCCTTAAAATATGTCGACTTATATGAAATTACAATAGTTTAGTTACAGCGTGACACGTAAGGACTAATAACGACTAGTTAGGATAGTTATGTGTCACTAAGACTATAAATAGCCCCTCCATACTTCCATAGAGGGGTGAGGATTCATTTGTAACATTTTACATAAGGTGTGTGTGTGTTTCTCTCTTCTATCACATACACATCTTCCCCTTTTTCTCTCATTCAATACTATGTCTAAGCATTTGTTTTATCCTCCTTGACCTCCCAAATCCACATAAATCTTACTATTTTCGATCCTACAGTGTGTTAGCCTTATTTTTATATAAGTTGAACAAGAATGTTATCGGTCTTCTTTGTAATAAATAGTCTTGTATTGTAATAGGCTAGTCAGGTTTAACGGGCTTGGGTTGTAATCTAATATTGTCCGTGTTTTGGGCTCTTAGCCCACTTTAAGCCAAGCCCGACCCAAAAGGAAATCCCATACGCCTAAACCTAAGGCATGGACTATAAATAGAACCCTCCTAGCATGTTAGGAGGGTGTTGGTTACATTTGCTTCCTTGTATGTGTGTGTAACTCACCAAACTCTGTCCTTCCTAATATAATATTCTTCACTTTCCTTTCTACTTTTCTTCTACCTTATTTCGTATGGATTAATCTTATTGGTATAGATTATTGTTGTGTTTGGATCTTATTTATATTGGGATAACATGTGGTATCAAGAGCCACAGGGTTTATTAGTGATTTTTGTGGTTTCTTAAGCTTATACGCAAGCTTCTTTAAGATTATTATCATTTTCGGCTTATTTCTTTTTCTTTAACCTTATTTTTTTCTTATTTAGATATCACTCTAAATTTTGATATTAGTCGCCAAGGGGTTTTGGAAGTTTTTTATTTGTGGTTTTAAAAAAAACACGCACCATTTTTTTCATTTATAGTCACGGGTTGGTTTTTGTTTTTTAAGCTTTTCATAGTTTTGATGTTTTAGCATATTTGTAGGTTTAAAACATCTTATTTTAGTCTTTTAATCATCTAGCTTATCTAGTTATTAGCTTATTTTTGTTTTTGAACAAAAGTTATTCGAAAATCATAACAAAAAGTGGAAAAATTTTGGTGATAAAAATGGTAAAGTTTATGTTTTTATGATAGATTTAGGCTTGATTTAGTTAGAAGTATAAAAATCTTGGATCAAATCGTTCATCAAAAGTGTTTTTTAAGAGATATAAAAAGTTATTTTCCAGAAAGTTTGAAGACAGTGAAATGTGTTTGAAGACAGTGAAATGTGCATGTGTTTTAGTGAAATTTGCAATTTCTTCATAGTAAAATGTGCACTTTCTCTATAGTGATTTGTGTATTGTACTAAATAGCGATTTATGCATTACAGGGGTTCTATTTCATGGCCATTTGTTACATTTTCACAAAATAAAACTCTGTCCAAATTTCTTCTTGGTGGCGATTTGTGACAATTCTTCATGGTGAAATGTGTCACAGTGAAATGTGTAACAGTGAAATGTGTCACAATGAAATGTGTAACAGTGAAATGTGTAACAGTGAAATGTGTAACAGTGAAATGTGTAAAAGGTTAAATGTGTCACAGTGAAATGTGTAACAGTGAAATGTGTAATAGTGAAATGTGCAACTGAAAAAGACAACCGAAATTCAAATTTTCTAGTTTATCGAAATTCAAATTCGGTTCACTCAAGCAACACAAATTCGGTTCAAAATATCTTTATTTAAGAGATTCTAATTTCACATCGGCCTTACAAGACAACAATTATACTTTCACGGTTTCTTTTTGATTTAGTAAAATCCCACGAAAGTTTCTTTATTTCTCGGTTTAATCAAGACTTGTAAAATCCCGTGAATTTAAACATCAAATCAAACCACAATCTCAATCACTTCATAAAACTTAAGATCCGATATTCATTCACAAACAACATCAAAATGTCAAATACCAATAACAACTTGCAAACTCAAACATCAAATGCTCTTCACAATGCCATCATGAAAGCAGGTGGTAAAGATCGTCCACCAATGTTAGCACCTGGTAACTACATTTAGTGGAAATCCCGAATTAAGAGATACATCGACACCAAACCTAACAATGAACTCATCCACTATTGTCTCCAGAATCCACCTTACAAATTCAAATGGACTGAGAAGACTATTCCAGTTGCAGAAGGTAGTTCAGAAACCACTATAGAAGGGTACATGGAGAACTATAAGAATGTGTCAAAAGACATAATGAACCAATTGGATGTTGAAGCTGAAGATGTTCAGATAATTCTTACATGGATAAATAATGATATCTACTCCACAGTTGATGCTTGTCAAAATGCATGTGAGATGTGGAAAGCAATTGAAAGGTTGAAACAGGGTGAATCAATCAATGTTCAAGATCTTGAAACCAATTTATATTGGGAGTTTGGAAAATTCACATCACGGGATGGTGAATCACTTGAATCGTATTACTCAAGGTTCTACAAGATGATGAATGAGCTTGTCAGAAATCAGTGTGATGTTACCAATCATCAAGTGAATGTTCAGTTCTTACTTCAATTACAACCAGAATGGCAAAGGTTTGTGACGCTTGTTAAGCAGAGTCAAGAATTGAAGACTGTCTCCTACCACAAACTTTATGACATCCTGAAGCAACACCAGAATGAAGTCAACAAGATAAGAGCTGAAAGACTAGCACGTACTGCTAATCCACTTGCACTTGTTGCTCAACAACAACCAGTTTACCATCCTCAAAACCATCCTAATCACTACACTCAAAATTCCTCAACTAGATCACAACAAGCTGCTACCAGAAATAGAGGTAAAGCAATTGTCAACTCTCCTCCACCCACTTATGATCAAGAACCTACTATGGTTGCTGAAGATGATGAAATGTCAAAGGAAAAGGAGATTGATAAACTCATGGCTTTAATTTCTCTATCATTCAATAAAATATACAAACTTACCAACAACAACCTCAGAACTTCATCCAACACCAGTAGAGCAAATCAGGATAATACTCCAAGAATCAAAAGAGGAACTGGGTATGATAATCAAAGGGTAGTTAATGTTGTTAGGGCTAGGGAGAATATAGGTACATAGGTGGTGCAGCAGTTTGCGATTCAGTGTTATAATTACAAGGAATATGGGCATGTAGCTAATTGGAGGGATGACACTGATGATGAACCTAAAGATCAGGAATTAGAAGCACATTATCTGTACATGGCACAGATTCAAGAGGTTACTCTAGATGTTGTTGACAATTTTGGATGCATCTTTGATGCTGAGCCGTTGCAAAAGGTACAAAATGATGATGACAACTATAATGTGTTTGCTAATGAAAGAACATCCTGAGCAACCTGAATCTGTTAATGTCACATATCTGAAGGAACATGGTGATACTAATATCACTACTGATTCATTAGATATGAGCAATAATGGAGGAGAGGCTAACCAGGATAAAGATGAAGATCTTGCTATAGAACGTGATTTGCTTGCCTCTATAATTAATAAACTAAAATGTGAAATTGATGACAACAAAAATCATAATAAGCTTTTGAAATCATCGAACAGAACTTAATTTGATAAATTGAAAAGTGAAATTGATGATTTCAAAACCAAAAAAAAAAGTTTAGAATCATCAAATAGACCAATACAAAGAAAGCAAACAATGAACTATCAAAGACTAATCAATTGATGTTTCAAAGACCTTAAAAAGTTCCCCAACTGAACTTGATAGTATCAATGATGTGAAATTTATGTGTCTCAAAGGCAAAAATTGATTATGCACAAAGTTAAAAGGTGATTTGATGTCATAAAAAAAATGGAATCTCAAAATTTCCATTTAATGAATATACCGAAAGATCAATTATTTAAATCAAACAATTTCAGAATGAAAACGGAACTTATTGCACATCAGAGCCAACTCCATAATCTCACCAAATAGGAGGCTCAGAATATGTTTCACAAAACTCGGTAACATATAACCTTGAAAAAAATCATTGCTTTAAGAAATAAAACCAAAGTTTTGATGATTGTATATAAAACCGGTCAATCAGTTCAAACAATGAATATGCTTAATCGTAATTGTAAAACGAGTTTTGTAAAACCTGAGTTCCTCAAGAAATCTCAAAGAGTGCATCCTCGTCTATATGATATAGGTTGCTATAATGATAATCTTGCTTTAATGTTAGCTCCTAAATCTGATGAAACGATTCGTCTTGCCCAAGAAAGTCGATCAAAATTAAGTGATTTAATCAAACCTTTTAATTATAAAAACTTGAATAATCTTTATGATTAGTTCGTTCCACAACGTGAAAAGTCGCCTGAACAAAGATTTTTTTTAGAAAAGTAAAAAATGTGTCATACACCTGTTAAGAATGAAAATGTAACACCCCGCCTCAAAACGGGCCCGAATGTCACATTTACGGAACCAAAACATATGCAAGCTAAAGACTTACTAAAAAAATGGGTTGGCAAAACTTCTCCAATTACTAAGGAAATACAAAGTCTATAACATATAAGGTCTTTTATGATAGCAACAAATCTAAAATCTAATTTCAAAACAACTTTTAGTGTAAATGTGGTATGCTAGTCCCTGAAGATGGTCCAATATGAGCTCCTATGCACTCTTTACTCGTATCAAAATTTCCCTTGGTTACCTGCCATGAGGAAAAGAAATGCGGCTGAGCTAAAAAGCTCAGTGAACAGATATAAACAAAACATATAGATCAAGTATGAATAAGTAAACGAAATGGAATCACCATAAACTGGGTAACAAAGATCTCATATCATAAGAGCTAAACGAAATAAGTAGCCAAACAAAATAGGTAGCCAAACGAATTAGGTAGCCAAACGAAACATATGGGAATGCCCAACGAGCTCGAAACAAAAGTCTAAAGCATGCCACGCGCTCAGACTAAATAATCCAACATAAATCGTATCATATCATATCAAATTGTACATGGGATCTACAGACTCCAAATGTACCAAAACAAAAGTGTAATGGGGTGTTGGCACCACACTAAATCATGCACTAAAACTAAACTGAACAAAGCACTTAGGATGCATCCCTATGCTCACTACAAATCAAATCATATATGGCCAAGTGCATAATAGAGCACATAAAACAAAAGGGAACATCATGGACTGATTACACCGCCACATATAGTGTCACGTCATTGGTGCCTCATTGACGCGACCATGGTACCTCCATGGCTAGTTAGCTTGGGCATCGGAACAGAACAAAACGTTTATATAGCATATCAAAACGAAACATATTATGTCAACAAAAGGTCATGTCTAAACAAAACAAATAAGTTCATATCATGGCAATGTCAAATGAAGCATGTGTGAAATGAGTTCAAGGGGTTCAACGAAATTATCAAATAGGTAGTGAACGAATAACAAATCAAATAATAGGCAACGGATATAATGCTTGCAAAGGTGCAGATAGATACGGATCAATAGTAATGAGATTCCTTAAAAGAAAGGAGAGAAAATATGTACCTTAAAAACAATTCAATGCGTACTCGAAGACAGAACTTACTCTTTCTTCGATTTATCTACAAAGATTTGATAACTATTCTTTAGAAATCGTATGCGTCTTATTAAATTTAACTAAACCTAATCAGTAAAATGAGTTATGAATTCAATACTTGTGACATTTCACGTCTATATATATTTCTTTATAATAGTTATGATATTCCTTACTAAAATACTGAATTGATAACATATATTCTTGTGGTTATTATACTATATTGAACTTCCCTACATGTTTATTTTAATTGATCACTTTGACTATAGTTTGTAAACTTTCATCTCATACCCTCCATAATGAAATCAATTTTAGTTAATTATATGTATGTGTAAAGAGACATGTGAAGTTAAGTAAATAGATCAATATGACTAAAGAGATACAGTTATAATATTTTGAAGCTGTATACTCTGTTTCTTGGTTTACTTGTTCGGCACCGATTTCGTCTTACAACTAGATTTGCTAACTAGGACCAGTATATATCATCACATACAATAATTGAAACAATTTATTTTATTAAAACTTTTGGGTAATAGTAAGACGGTTTATATTTCTTGATTTATACTTCGCTTATACGTAAACTAGTACGTTTATTACACGACTTTATATGGATTCTAAAAGTCTGTATTTAGCATAATCACAAGATGGAACAATACTAGTTTTCAAAAGCTTTAAGATTGCATAAAATATATTGATTTTAAACATATACGAATCACGTACAAAAGGGTTGTTTAATAAACCTGACAAAAATTCATTTTAGCTAATTATATCTTCTTCATATGACACATCAAACGCATGGGTTTTTGAGATTAATTTATTTAAAATATTGATTCTTACATGATAGAAGCTTCAAATATGATTCTGTTACAATATATATCATGTTAACATTTGACAAGGATCACTTAAGATGGACCAAGAATTTACCTGTAGGCTAAACAAAGACCGATCGAACACGGAAACACAAACATGTACACGTACACAAGATTTAACGGGTCACAACCGAACCCAAACTCAAACGTACATGATCACTAAACGCATCGATCGTGAACCAAAACCTCCAACCAACACGAACGATATAACAAACCTGAACTAGTTCACATCATATTCGACCATAATGATCGTTCATCTCTACTATGAACACGACGATAACACATCGAAACTACACGAGTATGAACACCAACTCATTATCAGATTACAACTCCAACCCGTGATATGTTTTGAGATATTTTGAAAGGAGTATAAGGAAGACACGGTTATATAGTCATTCTTGCCAATAATCTTGCCGTTATAAGCGGAAACTTTTGAAAAACCATTTATGACCAAATATTATATTTTGTCCAAATGATGTTGATATTTTGATTTAAGAGTGATTGACAGCATGTCTCCTATTTGAAATTTATATGATTGGCATGCATATCAATTACTGATCTTGTCATTTATTGGTATTCTTTGATGGAGCTGATTTTGTTTGTGAATGTCAACATGGACGGATGATTATATAACTTCATTGTTTTTGTAATATTGTTTTAAGAGTGACTAGTTGTGATACGCATTTATAAGATATTGAAACAAAATCCCAAATCATAAGGATATCATTTATGACCAATTAAGTCATTTGACTATATTTTGAAAATGGTTTGTACTTACCCTTTCTTTTCTTTCGTAACTGTTAATAATAAGATACACTAACAAGAGACATGATCCGGAGGTCGGGGAGGATAAAATAAATGCTTAGCCATATTATTGATGAAAGAAAAAGTAGAGAGAAGATGTATGTGTCTAGAGAGAGAAACAAGAACACACACTTTACAAAATGAATCCTCACCCCTCCATGGAAGTATGGAGGGGGTATTTATAGTCCAAACATAACTAAACTATCCTAAATAGTCTAATCTAGTCCCTGCGCGTTTGACTATTAATGAACTAATGTAATTTCACGTAAGTCAACATATTTTAAGGCTAACAATCTTCCCCCAATATGTAGACGTACAAAATTACTTACAATGTTCCTATCAAGTACAATTACAATAAAATAAAGTCTTCCAAAGCACTTCCAAAGCTGAAAATATCTTCTGAGTTCTCCTTGTCTTGAAACTTGTACTCCAGCTTGGATCTTCATTGTCTTTACTTGTTCTGGAACCATTATAGTAAGCATGAGTTGGATTAACTTCCCCCTAATTCATGCAGCATGTCTTGAAAAGATTTCTTCATAGACTCCTTTTTGGCAAAGTTTCTAAATCAGCTTCCCCCCAAACCAACATCCCTATCTTGAGCAGATTCTGAAACTTTGATGTAGCTTCAACCATCTTCTATATGTCATTGATGTGCACAACATAATTTTGTAAAAGAAAAACCACACCAAATACTCCTGCTACTTGTCATTGGGCTTGGTGAATATTCGTTTGGGGGTACATGCGAGAAATCAGCAACAATTCTTCTCACGTATGCAGAGTACTTCATAAACCATACTTAGTAAAGTAGTATACACTACTTCCCCCTGGAAGTTGACATGGTAACATCAAAGTCAACTAAGTCTCGGATGTACACATTTCCCCCCATGATGGTTGCGAACTCTTGGAAAGCATCATTGTTGTGTACGCCTATATACTCGAGAAGTTCTTGTCTTAAGCACAATTATTGAAATCCAAACGAACCATTACCCTCTTGTCTTCAGAAACCATAGAGGAAATGAAGCAAGAATGAGAAAACTTAGTAAAATCAAGGTCTTGTAAAGGATTGTTGTTGAAGAACTTTGAGAATTTTGCTTAGACTGTGAAGTACTATTGTCTTGGAATAGCACAAAAATACTCGTGAGAAGTGCTGATTACATCTTAACCTTTAAACTCTCTGGCTAACTTACCAACCTTGTATTCTGTCGGATATTGTTGTGAACATTTGGTGAAGTAAACCCGATATACCAAACTTGAAAAATGAAGTAGAATCCCTCAAATTTGTTACTTAAGCTTGCACTGTTGTTGATTGAAGAACGGTGCAAGATTAAATCTTTAAGTACTCTATACCCAGTCCTAAAAGTATAAGAAGTACAACACCTCTTGAAATTATCCACATCGTCTTCTGCGTGTGACACTGAGTACTACAATGTAACTCCTTTAAGTGATAGTTAACCAGGTCTGCAACCAACCACCCCTGACTGCTGGTAACTAGATAATTCAAGTCTCAATCATAAGCTGTATACGTTCAAGCAAGTCATCAATCGATAGATTGGGTTTAAAGAAAAGGGGTAGAAAATAGAAGGAAGTCTCGATGATGAAATAAGTAGACGCCTTCGTGAAATCCAACTTCAGTCTCAAATAAGGGATACCAAATCAACTTCGTGATCACATGTCATCGTAATCCGAATCTTTAGCCGTTTGTCATTTTAGTGAATCTTATTCGGATCGTTTTAGTGTTATGTATCGTGTTTTTGTGTTGTTGTTCGTGAATGTCGTCAAACTAGGACAAATGTTATTTTGAATTGTCGTTAACGGATCAATATTGTCTAGTCAAACTTGTCATGATAGCGTCTTAGTCACGGCTTAATCCAAAAATGATGTCCATTTAACCAAATTATACAAAAATTCGTGTATAAATTTGGTTAAAGTTTTTAGGCCCACAAAAGAAATTATCCAGCCTAATTTGTAAAACATATACCCGGCCCATAATTGTGTTATAATACTCGATCCATCACAAATTCTAATACCAGATATTTAGGGCATAAAATCCCTAATCATTCTCACATATTCAACCCTAAACATAATTTTCATCGCCACCACTCTTCATTCTTCCACAAAACTAGAAACGCAACCACTCATCTCCTCAGATCTAATCAACCACACACACAAAGATGAATGCCCATCTTGCATCTTTATTCTGAAATATGCAATACTCGTCAGTAAACCCAAACGAGTTAAACACAAACCCCTTTGTTCTTTCTGCCTATATAAATCGTGTACCAAAGATGAAGAACGAGAGCTTCAAGATCATTCTAATGTGGTCTCAGGTAGGTGCTTGTTTCGTTTACGTTTGTGTGATTTCTAAAATTGAAACAAAGATAGAATGAAACACACTTGTTATCATTCGTTCTTTATCTTCGAATATTGAAAGACAATATAGACTTGTCACAGATCAGTGATGATTTGTTATTGTTTTCGTGGGTATATCTTAAAAAGTGAAGCACGAACAAAACAAGAACTGAGATCTATACTTTATTTTAATGTTTTGAGTCTTGCTATTTTGATTAGAGGAGATGTGGATTGTATGTGACGAAGGGATATTTGGTTTAGATTTGTGGATTTATTGGTGATTGTTATTGTGACGAAGGGTTATAGAGATAGATGTGGATTTAGATTTGTAATTTTGATGATGGTCTGAGGCTGTGATGATGTAATTGTTATTGTTGATGTTGAAGCTGTGATAATAGAATATGATGTCGAAGGTTATGCATCGTTGACCTTTGACTTGGCGAGTTTGACCGGGTCAACTCGATAATAACCGAGTTGACTCAGTTTGGGTTGTGGGAGCAAGCCGCTGCCATGCTGTGAAAGTAGTTATACCAAACCGCCATGGTGGTGGTTTAACCAAACCGCCACCACCAAACATCCACTGCCAAACTGCCATCACCTCTACCAAACCACCACCAACACCTCAAACCGCCACCGAGTAAAGATTTTGGCAGCGTTTTGTTTAGTCATAACCATGAAAAAGTCTTCTTAAACTTGTATGCCAAACCGCCACTACCAAACCGCCATGGCAAACCGCCACCAGTACAGTACTTTTGTACTTTTTCCTAATTTATGGATCTGTGTTTTTTTTCTTTTTTGGCTAAACTGCTACCAAGAAACCTATTAAAAAATAAGCTCGAAAATTGTCTTTGAAGCACAAGATAAACAGCAGATTTGAACCAGTAAAAAAACATGAAACATCATCATACACATAACATTTTTTGTGGCTTTTACCCTTACAATAAGCCCACAAAATAAAGCTGATAGAATCAGATGTGAACTTAACTTATAACAACAACAATAAAATCATTTTCATGACTTTGTCACTAGAAAAAGACACATGAAAAAAAATCATGAATGAACAGTAACCGAATATGAACAGTAGATGAACAGTATCGAGACAGCAACAAACATGATACAATACACCCCTGCAGCTCTGATGCCAATTGTTAATAATAAGATACACTAACAAGAGACATGATCCAGAGATCGGGGATGATAAAATAAATGCTTAGCGATATTATTGATGAGAGAAAAAGTAGAGAGAAGATGTGTGTGTCTAGAGAGAGAAACAAGAACACACACTTTACAAAATGAATCTTCACCCCTCCATGGAAGTATGGAGAGGGTATTTATAGTCCAAACACAACTAAACTATCCAAAATAGTCTAATCTAGTCCCTGCGTGTTTGACTATTAATGAACTAATGTAATTTCGTGTAAGTCAACATATTTTAAGGCTAACAGTAACTGACTAGCAAAACATAAAATCCCATAACAAATTAATATTTGATAAAAAAACGTTTACTAGGTGATTTAGTTCTACCTTTTATGATACCTTTCAATTTCCTTTATAACAGTTGTTAAATTCAAAAGCCAAAATCTATTTACTATATATAACGTCAAACATAACATACTTGTTAATAATTTAGTATTAAAACGTCAAACATAACATATATTTTAATTATTCATTTGTATCAATAAAAATACTTACTAAGAATACTAATATTATGCCTAATTTATTTTAGGGGTATTATAATTCTATCACCCTTAAAAAAATAATTTCGTCCCCGAAATTAAGATCAAATTCTCAAATAGTACGTAACAACAAATAAAAAGATGTGAGCGTTACATTATGACTCATATTTTTTATTCAAACGTGTACATATATATTACTAAAATATTTAAATTTTCTTGGGTGTTATAATTCTACCCTCCTTAAAAAAATTCAACCTTGAAATTTAAGCAAGAACTTACAAGACGAAGACATTTTTTTCTCATGATGACTGCTCCATCTCTAAAATTGTCTCACGTTAAGAGCAATGTAAACTTCAATAGATTGTATACTTCTTTTATGTGGTAACTCTCCATGTTAATGGCACGTATAAAGTGATAATCGCGACGTCTCAAAAGGTAGGCAGGTAACTTGTTATAGGTATATGTTTCTTTTCTTACCTTTGTTAAGGATATTAAGTTATTTTTTCACTCGCGATAATTCCATCGTGCTTAGACATGACAAAATGGGCTTGAACACTGAATCAACGACCTTTAAAAGCAAGATTATCTTCAAGCTAATGTTTTAGACGACGCAAATTAGGAAGCTCTCTAGCGACAATCCAAGTTGCTTTTGTTTCAAGACGATCCAAAGCTTTTTATTAACGACCACTAAAACATCACATTTTATGTTCGCGAAACATAGTCGACCTACGCAATGGCTATATAGGGCAATGTACTAACACAACATAATTTCAAGGAAATCTAACCTTAGCTGATCACTACACTTTCGTTGCGCACTCTGACATGTTTCTTAGTGTACGAAAAGAAATAAACTTGCAAGATGCGAAATCAATTCGAATATCGATGCACATATGTAGGGGGAGCATTTCAAAAGAATAAAACTCTCAAAGTATTAAAAACGTCTTTATAAATTACTTTGATTGATTTTTAATGATTTTACTGTTTCGATCACTATACCTAACAACCAATTAACTCACGACGTCAATGAAGTCATAATGTGGTTAGGTTTAGGTATAAGTCTAACGATCCAACCAGAATCGAAGGGATTTACCCAAGGACAATCCATAGTTGAAATAGCAGTCCTTAGGTATGATTGGAGATGAATGAGAATAAGGTTGAGCTAACACTAGAACAATCACAACAAGGTGTTAGTGATGACGTCTTGGTAAGCATTGAAGGGGTTAAAGAATTAAAAAGAAATGTATAGATAAAAGGTGAAAATAAAGAAGCCATCCACACAACTTAGGCAGAAACTAGGTCAATACATAATCTATCAAAATCAAAAAGATGATTTGTTGATCCTACTTCAATAGATCGAATTCCATAAGCTTGTATAAGGATTAGTTATATTAGATAACTTTAACACAAACTATACGTAGAAACATTTGTTTGAATGGATTAAGGATATAGCTGCGGGAATCTTATCTTTAAGTAGTAAGAAGAAAGTTGAATAAACAGTAATTATATGAAACATTTAAATCAAATAGACTGTAAAGCTCAATATTATTAAACAATACTCTTAATAGTATTAGGGTTACAAACCTTGAAGCTATGATAATTTTTTTTTATTGTTTTTATTTTTTTGAATGATCGTTTTTAAATTTACATATAAACTCTATCTTAGGACCTCCTTTTTATACTTCAAAGGAGTTCTAAACGGCTTACAATACTTTACTAGTATATCAATCTTTAAACAAATTAGTATACATACTCCTTTTACACAATTACTCATATAAAAGTACATAATGTAGTACTAACTAACTCAGCTAGTTCTTACTTCTTCATAGCAGCATTAACTTTGTACATAACGTAGTAAACTTTTATAACTAGCCAGTAGTAAACTAACTTAGCAAATTTTCTTCTAAGTCTTTGAGCTAGCACTAATATGCACTAGTAGTAGTAACTTTACACTAGCAGTACTAAATGTGTACTAGCAGTTGTAACTTCACCAACAGTCTTAAACACTTAGAATAATTTTCATTGAAATTCTCCAGCAGTACTAACTTTGACTGAGCAACCTTAACGTTATAAGAGGATCAGTAAATACTAGCACCATTAAGAAGCTTTTAATTCATAACAAATCCTCCCTACACTTGATATTCTTCTTTCAATCATTAAGTTTCTCATTAAAAATTCCATATAACCCACGGAGGATGCTTTCGCTCAGACTTCACTGTATTCTTAAGCTGTTTTGCGGAAAGAAGTTTAAGAAGTTGATATGCCATTATCACTGAAATAAATCAACTAAAGCTTATTTAATTTAAACTTCTGTAATTGTAGTGGTGTAAGTGGATATCTCTTTTCTACCAACATGTAAATCATTCCAGATTGCAAACTCAAGCAATGCACTCCACATGAGTCAAATAGCTTCCAGCTCAAAACATTGTACCTTTGTTGCAACTTCCAGACTTCATCTTCTACATGTGGATCAAACATTGTCTTCAAATCATTCCACAACACAAAATCCAAGTCTTCTGTAGGTCTTGTTGATTCATATTTAGCTTTTACCAGCTTATACAGATCTTCCAAATCTTCCCTGGTAACTTTTTAATGCATTTGACTATAAAGGACCTATACATTTGAGGATCTTTCCATCAGCTTTCCTATTTGGACCAATGTAGGGGGGTTTTTCCTTTCTTTCTTTATGGATCTTCAGTCACAATAATTGGAGACTTAGTAGGCAAAACGTACAACATCAATTGCAAAACCTTTTCTTCATCTCTGAAATGCTGCTCATTAGACTTGAAGCTCTGTAGTTCTTTATCCTCATCCACCTTCTGCTTCTTAGTACTCTCTTGTTCTAACTCTTCTCTGCTCTCTTTGAACTACCCTCCACCAACTCAGTTCTAAAATCCACAAACATGTTTACCCTTGTGAAAGCTTTGTCAAACAATTCTTTATGGAAGATTAAAGTCTTTGATTTTAAGTCTTTTTGCTTCCGCCTTCCATATTCTTAAGGTAAGTAATTATGATCTTCTTCTGTTGAGTTCTGGTTGGTGGTTTGTTCCTCTTCTCCTCTGCTCTTTTAGCTGCAAAGTGTTTTCTTCTTTGCTCTAGGAGTTATTTAAACAATGTGGCTTTTTCTTCAATTGTGAACTGCTCTTGTTCTTCAGCTTGCAGTCTTTCAGCTAACTGGTAATCAACATCAACTTTTGCTTGAATGTCATCCCAAGCAATATTGGCTTCATCAATCTTTTATTCTTCAGCTCTGGCAATTTTTTCCTCTTTATCAATCTCTGCTTGTAATTTAAGTGTGATCTCTTCATCAAGCTTAAGTTGATCTTTCTTCTTCAAAGGCTTCTCAGGTTCTACCAATATTCCTTTCCCTTTTTCCTGTGATAGACCTTGTGAAGAAATTGTTGTTGTTATTGTTGTAGATTCACCTGGATCTTAAAGAACAATCCCTTTCACCTTGGGTTTTGGAGTTTTTAATGCTTCAAGTGCTTGAGCCAACATAATTTCTTTAGTAGTTATTGTAACAGTTGTTGCAGCAGCACTAACTTGAGCAGCATCAACTATTTCTTCAACAACATTTTCATTTTGCCCTGCAACAAAAACTTCTTCACCATTTAAAGCATTTACATCACACATCTCATTATCAACATCATCTTAAACATTAACCAGGGTAATGTCTTCATCAGCATCAATAACATTAATCCTCCTCCCCTATTTCAATGCATCCTCACCCAAACTCTCTTCATCTCTAAAGGATTCTACCCTAGCAGTCAAACCAACTTTGTATAATCTTTTCAGTCCATGAGTTCTTGACCTCTTTTTTTGTTCAAGCTTCTTGACTCTCCTTTTCAAACTATCAATCTCATTAGCTTGAGTGGTCTTTGTCTTCTCCAAATCAAGAACCTTCTTTTGTAAATTGGTACATAGTTCCATTAATTTATTAATTTAAGAACAGTAGTCATACTAATAAGGCTCTATCCACATCAATCGAGTATGTTATCTTTGCGAGCAGCGATCATTAGAAAGTTTTTCTAAATAAACCACTATTCTCAAACTAGTTGAGCAAGTATACCTCATGGTTTCTTGGCACCTAGGACCACCACCTAAAGTAGTTCCCAGGGAACTAGATTCATTAAGTGTTGCCTTAGATCAGGTCTTAGCTGTGTTACCATTGTCCTACTCTGATTCTAAGCTAGAAGCAATAGTGGTAGCCCTCACCAAACTGTCACCCAACTCCTTATGGACAGCCTCATCTGCTACATGTTCTGTAGGACTACTAGGCCGAGGTACATGAGTGTCATTTCTCTTAGGCTTCCTAGGTTTTCGAGTCTTTTGATGTTGAGATGTTGATGGTTGAATAATGATGGGTGTATAATAGGGATCAATAGGTATTGCTGAACCTTCACCTAATTCTGCTTGGTTTTGTATCACCATTATTGGAAATAAAGGTGTTACTATACTAGAAAAACCTTTGCCTACCCTTATCATATTTCTAAAAATCTTCTTAGTGTGAGAGGGTACAATATAAATTCCATTATGAGTTGACATCCCATCCAGTTGCTTATCCAAAAACACTTGTACAAACCTTGGATACATCAAAAATTTACCAGACACATTCTCCAAGTTTCTAATCATACTTTCAAAATGAACTTTGAAAAATTAAACTTCTGGTTTGTAGCTAAACAGATAATTGCAGATGCCATAGTGCTACTAAACTCATTCGATGCAGTAGTCTTTGGACGTAGACATTGTAAAACAGTATGGATAAGAAATTTCCATTGTGGCGAGGGAAATGAATTGCTTAATAAAAGTGAGTTGTTGTTTTTTTGCTTTCCCGCCGTGAATTTTCTCATACCCCATTAATGCAAGTTGTCTAAAGATGGTAGCATTTGGTAAACAATCAACACCTTCTTCATCTTCTAGTTGAAGATCACTTCTAACAGTTCATTTAGTGATGATTACCTTCTTTCCATCCACTAGGGCATGTAACTGATTGTTCCTTATTATAGTTTGCGTCTTAAACAGTAGACCAGAACTGTTATATGCACGAAATGTATATAGTAGGATTGATCGTTAGTGCATTTTATAGGGTGTGCATTCAGAAAATCCATAATTTATTCAAACCCTTTACTTTCTGTGGGTTTAGAAAAAAAACACGACCATATTGTGAGTATCTACAAACTTTAGATTTGCCATTTGTGTTGGGTTTTGATAATGGATGATGAAATTGAGTTACGGTTTGTGATTAAAGAGTATTTGAAAGATTGAAATCGATTAAATGATTGATCGAAACCCTTAATCGAAGTATTTATGAAAATACCCTCAACTGCATTAACTTTTACCCAACAGTAGTAAGTTTATGCCTAGCAGCATTAACTTAGAACCAACATTAGTAAGTTATGCCTAGCAGCATTAACTTAGAATAAGAAGTAGTAAGTTATGCCTAACAGCATTAACTTTGAGTCACCATCATTAACTCCAATTCCATTCCAAAAAACTTTTCCATCACCAATCTAGCAGTTTTATTTGATTTTCCTTTTCCTGTGATTTTCCCTCCTTTAGGGTTCCCTCCAAAAGCAACATATCCTCCATCTATCTCTTCATAGTCTGTAAGATAGGACATGTTCCCTGGTCAGTGCCACGAGCATCCACTATCAATCACTTTCCTGTATCCTGTAAATCCATTTTGGATTGCCTTGCACATTAGATAAGAAAATTAGTTATTCTTTTAGGGTCACCAAGCCATCAATGACTTGGATTCTGCCTTGTGCATCAATATAATACAAACTTTTTTCTAGGGTGATTGATGCACTGTTGTGTTAGAAACATGTCTAACACTTTAGTCTTTGGTTTCCAAACCCAACAACGCTGGAGGCTTAACAAACCATTAACATTATTTCCCTTAACAACTTAACTACTGCTTTGCCTACGAAATATTACTTTTTTACACTAACCGTGTATTAACCCTTGTCACTATTACTGTTTTTGAATGCTGTGTTCTATGAAGGCCTCTTACCAGTTGAATGTGTTATTTTAGAACAGATAGACATATGTCTACAGCCAATTTACGGGTTGTTTTTGAGTGAGCAATATTAACTTGTCTAGCAATATTAATTGATACTAAGCCAGACTTCATTAGTACTGCTCTTGGACCATGTTCTTTTTAGCACAGGGGTGAGTCTTTTAAGCAAAATTTTGATGATTCACCCTATGAGTATTGTGATACCAAGAGGAATTACCCGCTTTGATTTTGAAACTGTTTTTGATGGTAATTGCAATCAACTTGCAAATGATCAAAGCTTCCACACACATAACAGGCCTTATTAAACATCTCAAAATTGCTTCCTAGTTTTTGAGACATCATATTGTTCCAATTTCTTTGATTGCCTCTAGGACTGTGAGTGTTTTGCCTATGTTTCTTAACTTGTTTAATAGTTTTCCTAGCAATTTTCTCTTGTTGCTTAGGTTTGACAAACTCTATCTTAGCAATACTAGGATTAACTGTTTTCTTTTTAGTTTTAGTTTGAGACAAATTTCGTCCTTACTATCTGACATTCTAAATACTTTAATAATTAGGAATCAGTCAGCTTCAACTACCTTAGACGCTTATTCATCAAACTTTCTATTCTTAACTACAGTCTTATTGTAAAAACCTCATCTATACAGTCAAAGACAACTCAGGGGTTGGTAGGCATGTTATTTCTTGTGTAGGGAGTGAACTGCAATTATATTTTTTATGCCTAAACTTTCTTGCAATTATCAACAATCTGACACTTATGAGCTTGTTATAAACTATTAGATGCATTTTAAAATTGATCCACATTAAATTTGAATGCTTCTTTTCATTTTGATTTTTAAAGCTTCTTCTAAGCTCTTAATAGTATTTCTCTCATACTTTAATACCCATTTTCTGCCATTAATGTTTTCTCTAAATAATCAGACTCGTTCTTTTTTTATATAATTAAGTTTTTTTCCACTAATTTCTAAACAGTTTTTTTATCCTAAAACATTAAACTAGATTCTCTAAATCTCTTATAGTGATAATTTGAGATTTACGTAATTTAACAGTTTCCATACAAGCTTTTGAACAATTTGAATCATTAGATACCTTTAGTCAGAACTGAAAGTTGAGTAAGCATGAGTGATATTTATTCCTTCTCTGCCTTTATCAACTCTATTCATATCCACCAAGTCCATCTCAATGACACCATGCTGTAGTTGTTTCAACAGGCACACTCTTCTTGGACTTCTTTGTTCTTGTTGTTCTGATTTTTAGAGCTTACACTCCTTAGAAAATTGTCCTCTCTTGTGGCAGTTGTAGCAGAGACTTTACTTTGGATTATCAAGACCAATTGTCTTACTTGTCATTATCGTAGCTTCCTTCCTATATTTCATGTCAAAACCTAGAGTTAATCATCACAGGTCATAACTTAGATACTATAGGTTGGAGCCTAGAGCTCTGATAACATAATTGTAACACCTGCCCCGAAACGGGCTCGAATGTCACATTTATGGAACCAAAACACATGCAAGCGGAAGACTTACTAATAAAACGAGTTGGCAAAACTTCACCAATTACTAAGGAAATACAAAGTCTATAACATAGAAGGTCTTCTATGATAGCAACAAATCCAAAATCTAACTTCTAAATAACTTTGAGTGTAAATGTGGTATGCTAGTCCCTAAAGATGGTCCAAAATGAGCTCCTATGCAATTTTCACTCGTATCCTAACTTCCCCTGGTTACCTGCCACGAGGAAAAGAAAAGCGGCTTAGCTAAAAAGCTTAGTGAACAGATATAAACAAAACATATATGTACCTTGTTGGTCCCACTTCAACACTTCTATAGATTGAATTCCTTAAGCTTGTTTAAGGTTTAGTTATATTAGATAAATCTAACACAACTATTGTAGAAACTTTGTGTGAATGTATTAAGCATCTCTGAGCTTGGAGCAGTGAAGTTTTCATATTGCTGCTTTAAGATATTTCTTTGAGTCTTCTTAGTAGCTTCATTCCTACCAAATCTCTTTTCAATAGCTTCCAGCAACAACTTAGCATCCTTTATAAAGTTAAACTTTAACTGATGTTCATTGGGAATGCCCATCATTAAAGTACTTCTAGCCTTCACTTCTAATCTTCTCGTAGCCTTTTCCTCAGCAGTTGTAATAGGCGTCACTTTCATGAAACCTTCTACCATTTGTGTTTTTGGCAAGGTTACACCATTCTCTATGACTTCCCAGAGTGCTAGTCTATCATCTGGATGTATTATTCAATCCTCATCCTCCATAACTTAAACTCACCCGGTTTGAGCATGGGAACTTTGGATGCAGCCACCATGTAGTGCATAGTCTTGATCCATATCTTTTAGCAAAAGATCTTATGTATAAAAACAGGTTCTTCTTATTCAAAGCTTTTCAACAAGCTCTTATACCACTTGTTGATCCCACTTTAATAGATCGAGATTCCCTTAAGCTTGTTTAAGGATATTATATTAGATAAAATTCAAACACAACTATAGTAAAAGCTTTGTTTGAATGTATTAAAGATTATGCGGAATCTAATCTTTAATATTAAGAAGAATTATCAATGAAACAGTAATTTAAAACATATAAAGCTTCAATATTATTAATGATAATAATAAGAATACTCTCAAAGTATTAGGGTTACAAATACCTTGAAGCTATGAATTATACAACTAAGATTGATAAAAGATGATTTTGATACGTATAAAACTCTATGCCCTAGGACCTCCTTTTATACACCAAGGAGTCCTACTCGGCTTACAATACTTTCCGAAGTATATAAAATCTTGTTGGTCCCACTTCAACACTTCTATAGATCGAATTCCTTAAGCTTGTTTAAGGTTTAGTTATATTAGATAAATCTAACACAACTATAGTAGAAACTTTGTGTGAATGTATTAAAGATTATGCGAAATCTAATCTTTAATAAGAAGGATTTTCAATGGAACAGTAAAACACAATGAACATATAATTCAACAAAAGATAAAGGCTCCAATATTATTAAGCAAATATTATGAATACTCTCAAAGAATTAGGGTTACAAAGACCTTGAAGCTATGATAATTCTATGAATAGCTCGTTTTGTTTTGATACATTCATCTCTATGCCCTATGACCTCCTTTTATACACCAAGAAGTCCTAAATGGCTTACAATACTTTCCTAAGTAATCATAATCTTCTAAATAAATAACTTATGCATATCTTTTACCAAAATATCTCATACAAATCACATAGGCAGTACTAACTAACTCAGCAGTACTAACTTCTTCACTGGCAGCATTAAGTTTGTACTAACAGTAGTAACTTTTGTACAAGCAGTAGTAACTACTTAGCATATTTTCTAGTCTTTATTTCTGAGCAGTCTTAACTTTCCTAGCATAGTAAACATCCCTGCAGTTGTAACTTTTTACTGATAGTATTATAACTTCAACCAAAGCAGTCCCTTAAATACTTAGAATAATCTGCACATGAAATTCTTCAGCACACTAACTTTGACTGACAACATTAACATCAATAAGAACAGTAGTAATTCTAAACAGCATCAAGAAGCTTTTAATCCCAACAATCCTTCCCTAAACTTGATATTTATCTCCAAAAATATCAAGTTTCTTCATTGAAAGCTTCATTAATCACCAGGAAGATGCTTCCAAACACTTCATTGATTCTTAATCCATTTTGTGAGAAGTTTAAGAAGCTGATATGCCATTTTACTAAAATGATCACATTGAAGCTTCTTATTTAACATATCAGTAATTGTAGCAGGTGTAAGGGGATAATCTCATTTTCTACCACCAGCATGTAATGTGCATAATGTTGCAGTCCCTTAAGATGAACTCCACAGATCTTATAGTTCTATTCCAACCACTCTGTAATCCCAGTATTCCCTCCTACTCTGTCTTCAACATGTGGTTCAAACATTGTCTTTAAATCTCCCTATAGAATTAAATCTAAGTCCTCCACTGGTCTTGTTGATCCATATTTAGCTTTTACCAATTTCCATAGAGTTTCAAAATCTTCCCTGTCAAAGCTTTTGAGCATATGACTGAAGACTAAGTACATCTTTGAACTTCCCATAAAGCTCTGATGATCTGGTAAAAGTTTTTTACCTTGTCCTTCTTTATGAATCCTTCACAACATTGGTCGGAAGCTTAGTAAGCCAAAGGAATAGCACAATGGCTACTTCCTCTTCATTTAGGAACAATTTCATAAGTCTTAATCTTAGTTTGCTTCTTGATCACCATCCACTTTCAACTGTTTTCTTAAACAAAATCATCTACCTGTGCTTTTTAGTGACCTCTTGTTCTAGCTCATCTCATTTGGCTCATTTGAACTATCTTCCACCAATCTGTTCTATAAGTCCCACAAACAAGTCACCCTTTTGAAAGCTTTGGCAAACTACTTCCTTGATAGAATCAAAGTCTTAAGATTTCAAGTCTTTGTGCTTCCAACCTTCCATGTTCTTAAGGTAGGTAATCATGGTCTTCTTCTGTTGAGTTTTGGTTGGTGGTTTGTTTCTCTTCTCTTCTACTCTTTTAGCTGCAAAGTGTTTTCTTCTTTGCTCTAGGAGTTCTTTAAACAATGTGGCTTTTTGTTCAGTTGTGAACTGCTCTTGTTCTTTAGCTTGCAGTCTTTGAGCTAACTGGTAATCAGCATCACCTAGCCCCCTGAATATCATCTTATTCTTCGTCAAGCTACATTGCTTCATCTTCTCCGTGCAAGTCTTTCCTCCTTCATCAAACTCAGGCATGTAATCTGATAGCTTATAATGTTCATATCCCAAACTGATTGAGCTTTCTTCTTAAAGGCTTCTCAGTTCTAACCATAATGCCTTTGCCTTTGTCCCTTGAAATTTTATACCTGTGATGTTGTGAGGAAATTGTTGTTATTGTTGTAGATGTACCCAACTCAGTAACGACAATTCCTTTCCTTGGAGTTGGAATCGTAGCAGTTGTTGTAGTCATATCAGCACTAACCTTTGTACTGGCAGTACTAACTGGTACACTTGGCTCTTCTACAACATTGGCTTTTACCTTAGGTTTTACACTTTTCAAAGCGCAAGTGCTGACCAAAGAACGAAATCAATAGTCAAATCACATCTTAATAGTAACTTCTTGTTACTTATAACACCTCTCGCCAGTCAAAAGTAAATTCCACATCAAACAATATCAGCATCATCTTGAACATTAACCAGGGTAATGTCTTCATTACATCATTAATCCTCCTCCCCTGTTTGGATGCATCCTCACCTAAACTTCTCAATCTCTAAAATAAGAGATTCTACCCCTAGCTGTAAGACCCAACATGTATCACCTTTAAGCCCATGAGTTCTTGACCTCTTTTTCTGTTCAAGCTTCTTGACCCTCCTCTTTAAACTAACAATCTCTTTAGCTTGTGTGGTCTTTGTCTTTTCCAAATCAAGAACTCTTGTTTGTAAATTGGTACATAATTCCATCAATTCATTAAGTTTCAGACTATCCTCACCACTTCGAAGTGTGTTACCTCTTGCGAGCAGTGGATCATTAGAATGTTTAGATACATTCTCAAACCTAGTTTGAGCAATAGTATCCCCCATGGTTTCTTGGCGCCTGGGACCACCACCTGAAGTAGTTCCTAGGGAACTAGATTCATTAGGTGTTGCCTTGGATTGGGTCTTAGCTATGTTACCACTGTCCTGCTCTGCTTCTAAGCTAGAAGCAGTAGTGGCAGCCCTCACCAAACTGTCATCCAACTCCTTATAGACAGCCTCATCTGCTACATGTTCAGTAGGACCACTAGACTGAGGTATCTGAGTGTCCTTTCTCTTTGGCTTCCTAGGTTTTTGTTTCTTTTGAGGTTGAGATGTTGATGGTTGAATAAAAGTGGGTGTGTGATGGGGATCAGTGGGATTTGCTGAACCTTCACCCATTTCTGCTTGATCTTGTACCACCATTGTTTGGAATAATGGTGTTTCCCTTCTAGAAAAACCTTTCCCTACCCTTCTCATATTCCCAAATATCTTCTTAGTGTGAGAGGGTGCAATATATATTCTGTTGTGAGTAGGCATCCCTTCAAGTTGTTTATCCAAAAAGACTTGTATAAACCTTGGATACATCCAAAATTTGCCTACATTATCTAAGTTCTTCACCATACTTTCAAAAATGTATTTTGAAAAGTTGAACTTCTGGTTTGTAGCTAAACAGATAATTGCAGATGCCATAGTGCTACTAAACTCATTCCATGTAGTAGTCTTAGAACTTAGGCATTGTAAAATAGTATGAATCAGAAATTTCCATTGTGGGGAAAAGAATGCCTTATAGAAAGTAAGCTTCTATGTAATTTTCTCATACCCTATCAGTGTAAGTTATTCAAAGATGGTAGAATTTGGCAAGCAATCAACACCTTCAGCATCTTCTAGTTGAAGATCTCTTCTAACAATCAATTCAGTTATGATTATCTTCTTTCCATCCACTAGGTCTTGTAACTGTACTTCCCCATTGATAGTTTTGGCTTTGACAGTAGACCAGAACTGTTCTATGCACGAAATGTATAAAGTAGGATTGATCGTTAGTGTATATCTTATAGGATTTGCATTTAGAAAATCCACTATCTGCTCAAACCCTTCACTTTCTATGAGTTTAGACAAAAATGCGACCAAATTGTGAGTATCTGCAAACTTTAGATCCGCCATTTGTGTTGGGTTTTGATGATGGATGATAAAATTGAGTTGGGGTTTGTGATTAGAGAGTATATGAGTGAACGAAATTGATTAAATGAGTGATTGAAACCCTTAATCGAAGTATTTATGAAAATACCCTCAACAGCATTAACTTTCGCCCAACAGTAGTAAGTTATGCCTAACATCATTAATTTTCACCAGCAGTAGTAAGTTATGCCTGGCAGCATTAACTTTCAACAGCAGTAGTAAGTTTATGCCTAGCAGCATTAACTTTCACCAGTAGTTGTAAGTTTATGCCTAGCAGCATTAACTTGTACCAGCATTATTAAGTTTATGCGTAACAACATTAACTTTGAGTCACCAGCATTAACTCTAATTCCATTCCAAACACTATGTCTGTTTTTAATATATTCAACTCTCTTTCTGTTTTTCAACTCACCACTTCTCTCAATTCTTTTACTCACCAAATCACTCTGTCTGTTTTTATTCCACACAGCTCTCTTTCTGTTTTTATTTTCACCAATTCTATCAATTCTTTTACTCACCAAAACTCTCTGTCTATTTTCTCTAATAACCAGCTTTTCCATTATTAATCTAACACTTTTCTTTGCTTTTTCTGCAAAAATATTAGTCCAAAAACCAAGAAAACACAATCCATAGCCTCCTTTGGGGTTCCTTCCAAAAGCAACATATCCTCCATCTATATCTTCATAGTCAGTAAGATAGGACATGTTCCCAGTCATGTGCCTTGAGCATCCACTATCAATCACTCCTTTATCCTGTAAATCCATTTGTGGATTGCCCTGCACATTAGATAAGAAAATTAGTTTCTTTTGGGGACCCAAGCCATTACTGACTTGGATCTGCCTTGTGCATCAATATAATCAAACTTATTTAGGGTGATTTATGCACTGTTGTGTTTAGAAACATGGTCTAAAACTTTAGTCTTTGGTTTCCAAACCCAACAAGCTGAGGCCTTATCAGCATTAACATTATTTCCCTAAACAGCATTAACTACTGCTTTTGGCCTAGCAGTATTAACATTTTTACACATAACAGTATTAACCCTTTGATTAATAGTACTATTTTTAAATGCTCTATTATTATTAATGGGCCTCTTAACAGTAGTTAGTGATGTTTTAGAAAGATATGACATTGGTCTAGTAGCATTTACGGTTGTTTTTGAATGAGCAGTATTAACTTGTCTAGCAGTATTTACTGATACTGCTATTTTTGAAATATTTTGTCTATCAGTATTAATTTATACTAAGCCATACTTCATTAGTACTGCTCTTGGAACCATATTCTTTTTAGCACAGGGGTGAGTCTTTTTAGCAAAATTTGATGATTCACCCTTTGAGCATTGTTCCAAACAGGTTTTACCATCTTTTGATTTTGAAACTATTTTTGATGGTAATTGCAATCAACCTGAAAATGATCAAAGCTTCCACACACATAACATGCCTTATTAAACATCTCAAAATTTCTTCTTAGTTTTTGAGACATCATATTGTTCCAATTTCTTTGATTACCTCTTGGACTGTGAGTGTTTTGCTTATGTTGCTCAACTTGTTTAACAGTTTTCCTAGCAGTTTCTTCTTGTTGTTTAGATTTGACAAACTCTTCCTTAACAATACTAAGCCTAACTGTTTTCTTTTCAGTTTTAGGCCGAGACACATCCTCTTCCTCATCATCTAACACCCATTCTTCAATACTTGGGGCATCATCATACTTCCTAACTACTTTAGGCTCTTCTTCACTAGACATAGCTTTACATTTCTCAACTACAGGCTCATTAACAAACTCATCTAAACCAGTAAAAGACAAGTCAGGTGTTGGAGGCATGAAATTTCCTGTTTCCCTGTGTTAGGAGGTGGAACTCATTAATACCTAAGAGCCTTTCTTGTAGTTGTCAACAATCTAACTTTCTATGAGTTTGTTTAAGCTTTTAGATGCATTTTCAAATTTGTCTACATTAAATTGAATTCCATCTTTTTCTTTTTGAGCTATTTCTAGCTTCTTCCTGAGCTCTCTGATAGCTATATCTTTACATCAATTCAAATTTAAGACCTTTAGATCATTGTGAATAAATAGAGCGCAATTTGCCTTATAAACTTCAGTTTCTTCTTCTACTGACTTTAATCCTTACTGATAAGCTAAGAACCATAACTCAGATTTTCTAAAATCTTTATGTAGTTATCAATTGAGATTAAAAGTTTAATAGTTTTCAAACAGATTTTTAACAAGTTGAATGTTAGATAACTCTAAATTCAGAAACTTAAGATGAAGTAAGCCATGAGTGCATAATTAGGTCCTTCCTCTGCCTGATCACTCCATTCATACCCACCAAGATCATCACATGCCACCAAAGTTATGGAAGTGAATGTTTCCACAGGCACAGTCCTTCTTGTGCTTTCCTTGTTCTTGGAGTCTTGATTTCTTAGAGCTCTGCACTCTTTAGCAAAAGGTCTCTTCTTGTGGCAGTTGTAGCACTTCACTTTGGACTTATCAAAGCCAACAGACTCATTGCCATTGATAATAAGCTTCCTACCTGTATTCTTCAAAAACCTTCTAGCCCTCATAGTCAACATAGCCATTTGCCATCTTAAATCTATCTCTTCTAAATCATCTGGATGGATTTGTTGCAAGTCCTCATGTACAAGTTGAGGATTATTTGGTTGACTAGCAAAGAATGCACAAATAACAGCATCACTCAAGTTGTCAATATTAGTAGCATTAACTTGAGTATTAGCAGTAGAAACTCCATTAGCAGTTTTAACTGCTTGAGCAGTACTAACTGCTCCATTAGTGTTGTTATTGTTGTTATTTGAAGAGGACACAAAAGCCATGTTCTGTGTGCTTGAACTTGACCTAGACATCCCTTTGACTTCTGGTTCATACACCTTAAGGTTGTTGTAGAGATCATCCATGATCATTGTATCCAAATCAGTTTTATTCCTCCACACAACAGTTCCACCTCAGAGGACAAACTTTCTTAAGAGCTACTGGTTTAACACTTCTCATGTGTGTTCCACTCAGGTGACAAACTTCTTAATAGCTTCTAGTTCACATCTTCTTGTGAAATCGTTTCTCCCAAAAGCTCTGACTCACAAGCTTTTAAATCCTATCAAAAGTTTGATCAAGCATCTTTGAGCTTTGTAGCTGCATTCCCACCAAATCTCTTTTCTACAGCTTCCATCAATAGCGTAGCATCCTTAATTGAGTTAAACTTTAATTGATGTTCATTAGGAATGCCCATTTTTACCTCTAATCTTTTCTGAGCCTTCTCTTCAACAGTTGTAGGAGGCATTACTTTCTCAACACCCTCCACAACTGTTATTTTTGGTGCAGTGTTTCCATTCTCTATGACTTCCTATAGTGCATAGTCAATCATCTGGATGTATTGTTCAATTCTCATCCTACAGATCTCAAACTCACCAGGTTTGAGCTTGGGAACTTTGGATGCAACCACCATGTATGCAGAATCTTGATCCATATCTTCTAGCAAAGTTTCTCAAAGCAACAAGCTATGATACCACTTGTTGTCCTAGTTGTAGGATACTTCTTGTTGAATCCCACCTCAATAGATCGAATTCCTTAAGCTTGTTTAAGGTTTAGTTATATTATATAAATCTAACACAACTATAGTAGAAACTTTATTAAGTGTATTAAAGATTATGCGGAATCTAATCTTTAATATTATAAGAATTCTTAATGAAATAGTAACACAAGATCACAATTCAACAAACAATAAAAGCTCCAATATTATTAAGACTAATACAAATACTCTCCTACTATTACGGTTACAAAATCTTGAAGCTATGACAATTCTATGAATGACTCATTTTTGGTGATATAAATCTCCATGCCCTAGGACCTCCTTTTATACACCAAGGAGTCCTAGTCGATTTACAATATATTCCTAAGACTTAGAATATTCTCTATGATCTATTCTATAAATAACTAATACTTATCACGTAAGTAATCTTGATCTCCAAACAATCTTTATCCTTTCTTCTGTCTTTATCCTTTTTCTGACAGTAGAAACTCTTTCAACAGTCTTAATCTTTGAGCAGTAGTAACTTATACACCAGCAGCATTAACTGAGCACAAGCAGTAGTAACTACTTAGAATATTTTCTTCAATCTTCACCAGCAGTACTAACTTTACACTAGCAGTACTAACTTTATACTAGCAGTACTAATATATACTAACAGTAGTAACTGTGAACTAGCAGTACTAACTTTATACTAGCAGCACTAACTACTTAGCATATTTTTCATTAAAGTTAATGAACATCACTAACTTTAGCTTAGAAGCAGTAACACAAACCTGAGCAGCAGTAACTCTAAGATCATCAAGAAGTCTTTTAATCCTAACACGGTGTAAACTCTGCCATCCTCGGGATCTACCCATGTAACTAGGGTGGGCTGTCTAAACGCATATACCCTCTCTGCTCCCTCATGCTTTGGCACAGACCTAGAGCTTTGTCCTACCTCAAACATACTGGGCACCTAGCCCTCTCCTAAAGCAAACTCACAATGTCTTAATGCCCCGTATCCAAGACCTAAAGGCTCGCTCGCGACTGTATCCACAACCAGAACTGCCTGCTACTGACCCTCAGGTGCAGCCTCCTCCTCTTCCTCCTCGGAACAAGGACCCTCATCCTCTAAACCACGACCCTCGTCATCTAAACCATGACCCTCGTTATCTAAAACATGACCCTCGTAATCTAAACCATGACCCTCCTCATCTAAACAATGACCCTCGTCATCTAAACCATGACCCTCTCTCTCGACATCCGAATCCGAACTCTCATCCTCAGTATCTAAAATAAGCTCAGATGTGCCTCGGTACCTCTTCCATTTGGGAAGGGTCAAAGACGACAATGATGATGATGGTGTCTCATAAGAGGGTACATACCTCTTACGGAAGGAAGATGGGGATAAAGCAGCTGCCTCCGCTATTCGGGCTAACATGCCCGGGGATAGGGTTAGTTGGGTACGCACAACCATACGCGCGGTCCTACGGTGGAACAAAACTCGATTGGGTGTAGGGGTAGGTGAAACATGAGTAAGTGGGTGATCGGGTGACAATGGTGTAGTGGAATCAGATGAAGATGAGGAATGTGATGGGGTGATCCTAGTATCTGATGGCTCCGAAACCTCAAACTCCTCATCAGTAAGGGGTTCCCTAGAATCTAATGGCTGAAACTCCTCTAACTCTGAGGGAGCCTCCTTTGGCTCAGACTCAGTATCCGTATCAACTAAATATGCCTGCCTAACTTCCACATAAGGGTCATCAGGTAATGGAGTGGGCACTCGGGAGCTCTGAGCTTTGACAGTCTGGGTAATAACCTTTGAATAAAAGTAAGCTGGGGTAGTCATGACTTGTGATAACACGATAAAGGGTATAAGTATTCCCATAAAATATCATTACTCAAATTATCAGCATAACTCTGCTTACATATATTAATCAACATAATGCTTAAAATTAGGTGTTCGTAACCGTATATACATATATATACACTCTTATATATAAGATATACCAAGAGGTACGAACGGCAAACAAGCACTAACAAGGTTTGATACAACACAAGCGCCTCAGGGCCTCATGCAATGCAACAACATAACTACCAAAGACACATCCTCAATCAACATTGCTACCAACAACATATCTACTAAGGCTCTTAGGGCATCATGCAATACAACTAAAGCAACATGGCAAACACTTAGCAATCAACAACAATCTCAATACCAATGCTCGCAAGCATTCTCATACCACATTACCAAGTGAAAGTACACATTACACGATATGTATGTTCAAGGTCAACTCATTTTCAGGTGGACTCAAACTTCACATTTTTTTCCTCCCTTTCCCCTAACATAAGTTAAGAAACTACCCCCATAATTTCATAGTCCTTTATGAATTAGGCATTATTGATAAGGCTATGTGTAATTCAGGGAACCTATGAATTGATCGGGCTAGTCAACTCTCATCATGTTCGAGGTTTTACAAAAACTCTAGTTTGGTTATAGTTGCATTTTTATTTTTTAATAAAAATGAGCATTCTCTATAACCTTGGCTCTGATTACCAATCTATCATACCCCGTCAGCGGCGGAAACACAGGAATGCAACATAATGATTCACATTGCACAAGATACAAGATCTTACCATCTGAAGTTTACAAAATTTAATTTACAAAGGTTTCATGTTTCAAAGTAAGACCTCAGTCTTAAATCCCAAACCCCCAAGGGTGCACATCTTTCATCTCCAAAACCATCCATTTACCTTTATCAAAACACACCTGAAAATGATACTTAAAAACATCAAAAATAATGTTGGTGAGCTCGTAGGTTTGAAAGAAACCCAGTCGCTGTGCCAATATCTCAAACAGTTGGACAATTATGCAATATGACAGTGAATATATGCAAACACACAATCCCATGACTTAGCATCGCCGCTAATCATATACCATGACCTAGCATCCCTGCTAGTCATCAATCTAACATATGCCAATGCTCTCTGGGGTCGCAACCCCAATGTCATACGCACCTAAAAAGCCTACCAGTACTGGAGCATCTCCAACAGGGCAACCTTTTACAAACACATCAATTCTATGCTAATCACACACCTTGCCATGCACCTCGATGCATGCAAGAACAATCATACCACATAATATTCACATAGCAGTCATAAGCACACAAATTATCCTAAAAACAAAACCACATTTCGCACAGTTCAGAAAACAGTTCAAAACACATTTAAGTATCATTTCCCCCCAACAGAAAAGACTTAAAAAGTGGGGCTACGAGAACTCACCTCAATAGAAGATGATAACCGCACAGATAATCTCTATACAACGCACAAATAATCTCTACACAACGCAACGGTACCCTGTCACGACCTAACATAAATTTCACCTTATTAACATTTTGTATAAATATGCCTTATTATACAAGCGTTCGTCTTTGCTCACCCAAATTCCTTGTTTCTCATTACTAAACCTTTATTCTCACTTCAAAACCCCTATTCTCATCACAAAGCCCATTTTCTCATCACAAAACCCATATCCTTATTTCAAAACCATATTCTCATTACAAAACCATATTCTTATTACAAAACCATATTCTTGTTACAAAACGTTTTTGTATCATGTTTGTGTCGTAACTACGTAAACAAACTCGATGCATTTGGGCTAAGTGCGACACCAACTCATAATACTAAAAAATATACCCGATTCAACTTAAACGAAACAACTAACCAATCGGTTCGAGGAAAATCCGACGAGAAATGAGTAAGAATTTAAAGATCCGATATAAAATAATAACCATCTTCGTAGCGTTGAAGTATATATATTTATTTATATATATGATAATAAAATAATAATATTTTATTATTTTTGTCTTTTTATCGGGCTAAACGAGGTAAGTATAAAATCTTGCCTTCTTAGCATATCCATGTTTGATTGCTTAATCCTGTCACTTAACGTTCATAAAAAGTCACCTTTTGTCCTTTAGTCGGGTTGACACAAAATACTAAAAAGTCAACCATTTGTTTATAAGAGGTTACCAAGGTTTTTAAACCTTAACTTTCAACACTTTTAGCAAATTTTCCAATGTTTCGACAAAATGCCAAAAAGTCAATGTTTACATAGCGTTTACTCAACCATAATTAAAATTAACCATTTTCCACTTTCGTAAATATCCATTTATCATTCTTTCCATCTTAAAAGTCTAGGTTACCCATTTTTCCTTTATTGGGCCTAAAGCCCAATGTTAGTTCGATAGCATTCGTTAAGTCCAACATAGCCATTTAAATCCAGTTTGAGTCCATTTACTTATCATTAGGCCTTACGGCCCATTATGGTTTTATAATTAGCCCGAAAACATTTTAAAGGAAAACCACTAGTATTTACATTATTGGGCCGAAGCCAAAATATAAGCCCAAAAACCAAATTATAAGTCCAAATAAAAAACATAAGTCCAATACCGATATATATATTTACATATATAAGCCCAAAATGAGCCGAAGCCCAATATAAATCAAAACCAACATGAGCATAATCCTAATCATAGATGAAACCAAATAAGCCATATCTCATGGGCGAAACTACTAGGCCAAATCTAATAAGTCACAGTTAATAGGCCAATCCTATAAGCTAAACCCAAATAAGCCACAATAAACTAAGCAGAAGTACAATATGATAGCCTATATAAGTCCAAAAATAAATATGATGAAACCAAATAAGCAAAACTCAATAAGCCAAAACAAAATATAAGCTATAAGCCAATTAACAAAGCTAACGTAAGCCTAAAACAAATAAGCAAGCTTAATAGTTAAAACTGAATAAGCAATAAATAAGCACAAAAAATGGGTCGATGGTTATTGGGCCGAGCCTAAGAACCAATTCTTTCCTGGTTAGGCCAAACAAACAAAAAGCCCAATACAAATAAGCCCAAAATTAGTTATTTTGAAGCAAAGATTCGAAAAAGGGCCTAATAAGTAACTCAAAAGTAAATTTACCACCATAACCATGACATAAAAGTGACCATTTTTGTTCTTTCCCTTCTTTGACCACGTCAACCAAACGCGCCCTATTTCTTTCTATTTCAAATTTTCGTGTTCGATTCTTAACAAACGACTTGTACAACTAACATAAGCTTATCACAAAAATCATAAAAGTACAACTATTTTTAGATTTTAGAAAACTTACCAAAAGGGTTTTGAAAAGTAAGATGAAATGCGAAACCGACTACCCAAACGTAGTTTTCTATAACCCAAGAGTACCAAATATCAACCCGATAGTGTTTCTTAACCCCATGTTCTTGATAAATCTTCAAAAATAATGTTTCTTGACCCTTGTGGCTTGTGTCTGATTTCTAGAGAGAAAGGAAGAGAAAGTTTTTTATTTTTGTTTGATTTTGAAAGTGTGAAATGCATGTTTGAGGTTAAGACAAATTATACATGTACCCTGCAAGGACCAAATAGCTAAAAACTTGCCATCTTGTCTCCCCCTTATTGTTTAAAAACCGGACAAGGATCCAATGTGGCTCAGAATTGCTTCTTTTTGTGTCGGGTTCACTTAAAACTTAATTTTCATCACTTTAAAATGTTACCCGATGTTACTTAGTATTTTTACTGATCTTAAAAACTCTTTTCCAAGAACCTAGGTTATTTACACGACATATTTCCAAAACAAACCTCCCAAAATTCACTTTAAACATTATTTGACGTGTGAGGACTAAAATACGAGTTTTTGTCTAATTTTAACTGGAACCTTTCTCACAAGTTTTACAAATTTCTTGACTTCAAAACACGCCTTGTCATTTAAGACTTTTTCACCAAATCTCACTTTAATGACCGTAGTAGTCTTTTAATTCATTTTCAGCGAAAACGCCTATTTTCCAATAACTTTTAAATCACAACCCAACGATTTACGCCTTAGACAACGTTATTTAAAATATGAATTTTCTTAACCAATAAATTCATTAAACGCTCTTCAAAAGTTACTTAAACCCATTCCCAAATTAAATGTCGTGCCGGTACGCGCTACGTGACAATTTTTGCGGAACATGAGAAAACTTCCCGGAAGGCATTAAAATGACAACCTAAACACTCTGATTTGAAAAGATGAATCAAAAGTGATTCACTCACGAAACTCAAAACTCTCTCTACACCCAGTTAAACCGTAACTGTTTTTCGCAAAATAAGTCAACCGAAGTCAACTCTTCAGGTTTCCCCAAGAAAGTTGACAAAATTGAAAGACTATGATATATAATCATAATATTTTATAATAGTTAACCAAGAAAAGTTACCGGTTATCACACAAATGTTGTTTGTTTATAAGTATTTTCTAACAATAACTTTACGAACTTGTAGTGTTGTTGTATAGCGACGACAATGTGTACTTTTTTTACAAAATCTGATAGTGTTAATCTGTGTGCGTAAATGATTTTCTTTTTAATTTATTTGCAACATATTTAAATTTTGCACCATAAAAACACTCCTTTTGCTCATAATCAATTGTAACAAAAATTATATACCTATATACATATCCTTATCGACTTTTCACATACATATAAAGGTATTATATGAAACAATGAAACACGTCCTCGTCTTTTTCAAATTATAGTTGTACCACATTATGAAAGTTTTATTTTATGGCTAGTATTAGGCTTAGATTAAATTATAACAAATATGTCATTTGTAAATTCAAAGTTAAATGGTTAGCAATATAAGAAATGTAGCTATTTTTTTTCAATGGATTATAAGCAAATATTCTCCGATAAAGAGGTCTGTTAGCGAGAATTAAGTCTTGAATTAGCTTTCGTGCAGCCATGGATTGGATTATGATAGAGTTGGATTAAATTAGGGTTTGTTTGTGATGGAGATGAAACAAGTAGAAGAAGAAGAAAGAACGGATTTATATCATGGCCGAAAAGATACTAGGCCCTACCTTATTATTATGTCTTTTATCGTGTACTTTCCTTTCAACTATACGTGTACTGTTTCCTTACACCCCTCCATTGCTTATAAAAACTTTGAAAATGTGCAAAGTTTCAAAAATGCTTAATAAAATACAAGCATGGTATTTGCGCAATACGGCGGCGGGTACCTTGTGACTAAATTTTGTCTAGCGAGCAAACGTTGTTCGTTTATAAGTATTTTCTAACAATAACTTTACGAACTTGTAGAGTTGTTGTATAGCAACGATAATGTATATTTTTTAACAAAAGCTGATAGTGTTAATCTGTGTGCGTAAATGATTTTCTTGTCGATTTATATGCAACAGATTTGAATGTTGCACCATAAAACACTCCTTTTGTTCATAATCAATTGTAACACAAATTATATACATATATATACGTAACCTTATCGACGTTTCACATATATATAAAGTTATTTTATAAAACAATGAAACACGTACTCATCTTTTTCAAATTATAGTTGTACCACATTATGACAATTATATTTTATTTGTAGTATTAGGCTTAGATTAAATTATAACAAATAGGTCATTTGTAAATTCAAAGTTAAGTGGTTAACAATATAGAAAATGTTGCTCTTTTTTTGAACGTATTATAAGCGAATATTCTGCGATAAAGAGGTCTGTTAGCGAAAATTAAGTCTCGAATTAGCTTTCATGCAACCATTGATTAGATTATGATAGAGTTGGATTAAATTAGGGTTTTTCTGTGATGGACATGAAACAACAAGAAGAAGAAGAAGAAAAGAAGAAGAAAGAAAGGGTTTATGTCATGGTCGAAAAGATACTATGCCCAACTTTATTATTAGGTCTTTTATCGTGTACTTTCCCTTCAAATATACATATATTGTTTCGTTACACCCATCCTTGCTTATAATAACCTGGAAAATGTACAAAGTTTAAAAAATGCTTAATAAAATACTAGCAGGGTATTTGCGTAATACGGTGGCGGGTACCCATGACTAAATTTTGTCTAGCGAGCAAATGTTGTTCATTTTTTATAAGTATTTTCTAACAATAACTTTGCGAACACATATATATAAAACTATTCTGTGAAACAATGAAACATGTATTCGTCTTTTTTAAATTATAGTCGTACTACATTATGACAATTTTATTTTATGTGTAGTATTAGGCTTAGATTAAATTATAACACATAGTTCTTTTGTAAATTCATAGTTAAGTGGTTAACAATAGAAGAAATGTAGCTATTTTTTCAACGGATTATAAGTGAATATTATCTGATAAAGAGGTTTGTTAGCGAGTATATAGGCTCGAATTAGCTTTCGTGCAGCCATTGATTGGATTATGATAGAGTTGAATTAAATTAGGGTTTCTCTGTGATGGACATGAAACAAGTAGAAGAAGAAGTAAGAAAGGATTTATGTCATGGCCAAAAAGATACTATGCCCTACTTTATTATTATGTCTTTTATCGTGTACTTTCCCTTCAACTGTACGTATATTATTTCCTTACACCCCTCCCTTGCATATAAAAACTTTGAAAATGTACAAAGTTTCAAAATTGCTTAACAAAATACTAGCATGGTATTTGCGCAATACGAAGGTGGATACCCCGTGACTAAATTTTGTCTAGCGAGCAAATGATGCTCTTTTATAAGTATTTTCTAACAATAACTTTACGAACTTGTAGAGTTGTTGTATAGCGACGACGATGTATATTTTTTTAACAAAATATAATAGTGTTAATCTGTGTGCGTAAATGATTTTCTTTTTGATTTATATGCAACAGATTTGAATGTTGCACCATAAAAACACTCATTTTGCTCATAATCATTTGTAACACAAATTATATACATATATACATAACCTTATTGATGTTTCACATATATATTAAGTTATTATATGAAACAATGAAACACGTACTCGTCTTTTTCAAATTATAGTTGTACGACATTATGACAATTATATTTTATTTGTAGTATTAGGCTTAGATTAAATTATAACAAATAGGTCATTTGTATAAATTCAAAGTAAAGTGTTTATCAATATAGGAAATGTAGCTCTTTTTTCAACGGATTATAAGCGAATATTCTACGATAAAGAGGTCTATTAGCAAGAATTAAGTCTCGAATTAGCTTTCATGCAACCATTGATTAGATTATGATAGAGTTGGATTAAATTAGGTTTTGTCTGTGATGGACATGAAACAAGATAAATAATAAGAAAGAAAGAAAGGGTTTATGTCGTGGCCGAAAAGATACTATGTCCTACTTTATTATTAGGTCTTTTATCGTGTTCTTTCCCTTCAAATATACATATATTGTTTCCTTACACCCCACCCTTGCTTATAATAACTTGGAAAATGTACAAAGTTTCAAAAATCCTTAATAAAATACCCCCAGGTTATTTGCGCAATGCGGTGGCAGGTACCCCGTGACTAAATTTTGTCTGGCGAGCAAATGTTGTTCGTTTTTTATGAGTATTACTAGTGCATTCTGGATCGTTTTGCTGCTGAAGTCGTGTGCATAGTGTGAATGATCCTGTCATTGAGGGTCTTGCTATCGCATGTGGATGTTTGCCTAGTTTTAGTCATTGCATGTATCAAGGATCATGCTGGTTAGTGTCCAAATATGGCAGGTTTATCAGTCCATGGGGTTGTTATACACTGTCTCTACTGGTACTCCCTCCGTCCCATATTAAGTGTCCATTTTTGACTTTTTGAATTCTTTTTTCATAAACTTTGACCGTAAATATTTTTCTTTATGTTATATAATGCTTACTGAAAATTATACCAATGAAAAATACATTCGAAACTCTATCCATTCATATATTTTGCATTGAGTATTATATAACATAAGAAGAAATAATTAAGGTCAAAGTTGAAGAAAAAAGACTTTAAAAAGTCAAAAATGGACACTTAATATGGGACGGAGGGAGTATAATTTAAGGGAAGAACTCATTGAATAGTTGATGAAGATTTGTATTTTATGACGGACATAAGGCTTAAGTTATGATTATCGGAGCAAATGTTGGTTTTTGTGACCAATATGATATCCGCATAACATAGTTGTGTTAGGAAGTATTTTTACTTTCTTTGATAGTCATAAGATTGGCTTGTCTTTCTTATGTAGGGCATTGGTTATAGCAATTAGTTGCTTGTAAGTGTCCATTTTTTGGACTGAGATAAGGGACTTCACCCTTATCCGTTTGTACTTCAATTATTTTTTGGTGTAATATAATTTACCAGGGAAACCCTCTACCAAAAAAAAACTTATAGAGTTGTTGTATAGCGACGACAATGTGTACTTTTTTTACAAAATCAAATATTGTTAATCTGTGTGCGTAAATGATTTTCTTGTCGATTTATTTGCAACAGATTTTAGATTTTGCACCATAAAAACACTCCTTTTGCTCATAATCAATTGTCATAAAAATTATATACATATATACATATCGTTATCGACGTTTCACATATATATAAAACTATTATATTAAACAATGAAACACGCACTCTTCTTTTTCAAATTATAGTTGTACCACATTATGACAATTTTATTTTATGTGTCGTATTAGGCTTAGATTACATTAAAACACATAGGTCATTTGTAAATTCATAGTTAAGTAGTTAACAATATAAGAAATGTAGCTATTTTTTTTCAACGGATTTTAAGCAAATATTCTTTGATAAAGAGGTATGTTAGCGAGAATATAGTTTTGAATTAGCTTTCATGCAACCATTAATTGGATTATGATATAGTTGGATTAAATTAGGGTTTTTCTGTGATAGACATGAAACAAGTAAAAGAAGAAGAAAGAAAGGATTTATGTCATGGCCGAAAAGATACTATGCCCTACTTTATTATTATGTCTTTTATCGTGTACTTTACCTTCAACTGTACGTATGTTATTTCCTTACACCCCTCCCTTGCTTATAAAAACTTTGAAAATGTACAAAGTTTCAAAAATGCTTAATAAAATACTAGCATGGTATTTACACAATACGGCGGCGGGTACCCCGTGAATGAATTTTGTCTAGCGAGCAAATTTTTCTCGTTTATAAGTATTTTCTAACAATAACTTTTTTCGCAAATTGTTGAAGTTGTTGTATTGCACGACGACAATGTTACTTTTTTTTTTCAAAATTGATAGTGGTATTCTATTGTGCGGTCATGACTTTTTGTTCTATTATGTGCAATAGATTCAGATGTTGCACCATAAAAACACTCCTTTTGCTCATAATCAATTGTAACACAAATTATATACATATATACATAAACTTATTGACATTTTACACACACACACACACACACACACACACACACACACACACACACACACACACACACAGATATATATATATATATATATATATATATATATATATATATATATAGTTATTCTATGAAACAATGAAACACGTACTCATCTTTTTCATATTATTGTTTTACCACATTATGACAATTATATTTATGTGAAGTATTAGGCTTAGATTAAATTATAACAAATAGGTCATTTGTAAATTCATAGTTAAGTGGTTAACAATATAAGAAATGTAGCTATTTTCTCTCAACAGATTATAAGCGAATATTCTCCGATAAAGAGGTCTGTTAGCGAGAATTAAGTCTCGAATTAGCTTTCGTGCAACCATTGATTGGATTATGATAGAGTTGGATTTAATTAGGGTTTGTCTGTGATGGACATGAAACAAGTAGAAGAAGAAGAAAGAAATGATTTATGTCATGGCCGAAAAGATACTATGTCCTACTTTATTATTATGTCTTTTATCGTGTACTTTCCCTTCAACTATATGTATATTGTTTCCTTCCACCCCTCCCTTGCTTATAAAAACTTTGAAAATGTGCAAAGTTTCAAAAATGCTTAAAAAATACTAGCATGCTATTTGCTCAATACGGCGACGGCTGCCTCGTGACTAAACTTTGTCAGGCGAGCTAATGTTGTTCTTTTATAAGTATTTTCTAACAATAACTTTACGAACGTGTAGAGTTGTTGTATAGTGACGACAATGTATATTCTTTTAACAAAATCTGATAGTGTTAATCTGTGTGCATAAATGATTTTCTTGTCGATTTATATGCAAAAGATTTGAATGTTGCACCATAAAAACACTCCTTTTTCTCATAATCAATTATAACATAAATTATATACATATATACATAACCTTATCGACGTTTCACATATATATAAAGTTATTCTATGAAACAATGAAACACGCACTCGTCTTTTTCAAATTATAGTGGTACCACATTATGACAATTATATTTTATTTGCAGTATTATGCTTAGAATAAATTATAACAAATAGGTCATTTGTAAATTTATAGTTAAGTGGTTAACAGTATAGGAAATGTAGCTATTTTTTTCAAAGGATTATAAGCGAATATTCGCTGATAAAGAGGTCTGTTAGCGAGAATTATGTCTCGAATTAGCTTTTGTGCAACCATTGATTAGATTATGATAGAGTTGGATTATATTAGGGTTTATCTTTGATGGACATGAGACAAGAAGAAGAAGAAGAAAGAAAGGATTTATGTCGTGGCCGAAAAGATACTATGCCCAACTTTATTAATATGTATTTTATCATGTACTTTCCCTTCAACTATACATATATTATTTCCTTACACCCGCCCCTTGCTTATAAAAACTTTGAAAATGTACAAAGTTTCAAAAATGCTTAATAAAATACTAGTATGGTATTTGCGCAATACGGCGGCGGGTACCCCGTGACTAAATTTTGTTTGGCGAGCAAATGTTTTTTGTTTATAAGTATTTTCTAACAATAACTTTACGAACTTGTAGAGTTGTTGTATAGCGACGACAATGTATGATTTTTTTAACAAGATCTGATAGTGTTAATCTGCGTGCGTAAATGATTTTCTTGTCGAATTATATACATATATACATAACTTTATCGACATTTCACATATATATTAAGTTATTCCTTGAAACAATGAAATATGTACTCATCGTTTTCAAATTATAGTTTTACCATATTATGATAATTATATTTTATTTGTAGTATTAGGCTTAGATTAAATTATAACAAATAGGTAATTTTTAAATTTATACTTATGTAGTTAACAATATAAGAAATGTAGATATTTTTTTCAACAAATTATTAGCGAATATTCTCCGATAAAGAGGCATGTTAGCGATAATTTAGTATTGAATTAGCTTTCGTGTAGATATTGATTGGATTATGATAGAGTTGGATTAAATCAGGGTTTGTCTGTGATGGCATGAAACAAGAAGAAGAAGAAGGAGAAGAAGAAGAAGAAATAAATGGTTTATGTCGTGGCTGAAAAGATACTATGCCCTACTTTATTATTATGTATTTTATCGTGTACTTTCCTTTCAACTTTACGTATATTGTTTCCTTACACCCATCCCTTACTTACAAAAACTTTGAAAATGTGCAATGTTTCAAAAAAGCTTATTAAAATACTAGCATGGTATTTGCGCAATACGGCGGCGGGTACCCCGTGACTAAATTTTGTCGGGAGAGCAAATGTTGTTCGTTTATAAGTATTTTATAACAATAACTTTACAAACTTGTAGAGTTGGTGTATAGAGACGACAATGTATATTTTTTAACAAAATCTGATAGTGTTAATCTATGTGCGTAAATGATTTTCTTGTTGATTTATATGCAACAGATTGAAATGTTGCACCATAAAAGCACTCCTTTTGCTCATAATTAGTTGTAACAAAAAATATATACATATTTACATAACCATATTGACGTTTCACATATATATAAAATATTATATGAAACAATGAAACACGTAATCGTTTTTTTCAAATTATTGTTGTACCACATTATGACAATTATCCTTTATGTGTAGTATTTGGCGTAGATTAAATTGTAACAAATAGGTCATTTGTAAATTCATTGTTAAGTGGTTAACAATATAAGAAATGTAGCTATTTTTTCATCGGATTATATGCAAATATTCTCTGATAAAGAGGTCTGTTAGCGAGAACTGAGTCTTGAATTAGCTTTCGTGCAACCATTGATTAGATTGTGATAGAGTTGTGTTAAATTAGGGTTTGTCTGTGATGGACATGAAACAAGAAAAAAAAGAATAAAGAAAGGGTTTATGTCGTGGCCGAATAGATACTATGCCCTAATTTATTATTATGACTTTTATCGTGTACTTTCCTTTCAACTATACATATATTGTTTCCTTACACTCCTCCCTTCCTTATAAAAACTTTGAAAATGTACAAAGTTTCACAAATGCTTAATAAAATACTAGTAGGGTATTTGCGCAATACGTCGGTGGGTACCTAGTGACTAAATTTTGTCTGGCGAGCAAATGTTGTTCATTTATAAGTATTTTCAAACAATAACTTTACGAACTTGTAGAGTTGTTGTATAGCGACGACAATGTATATTTGTTTTTAGCACAAACTGATAGTGTTAATCTGTGTGCGTAAATTTTTTTCTTGTCGATTTATATGCATTAGATTTGAATGTTGCACCATAAAAACACTCCTTTTGCTCATAATCAATTGTAACACAAATTATATACATATATACATATCCTTATCGACATTTCACATATATATAAAGCTCTTCTATGAAACAATGAAACACGTACTCGTCTTTTTCAAATTATAGTTGTACAACATTATGATAATTATTTTTATGTGTAGCATTAGGCTTAGATTAAATTATAACAGACAGGTCATTTGTAAATTCATAGTTAAGTGGTTAACAATATAAGAAATTTAGCTATTTTTTTCAACGGATTATAAGCGAATGTTCTTCGATAAAGAGTTTTATTAGCGAGAATCAAGTCTCGAATTAGCTTTCGTGCAGCCATTGATTGGATTATGATAGAGTTGGATTAAATTAGGTTTTGTCTGTGATGGACATGAAACAAGAAGAAGAAGAAGAAAGAAATGGTTTATGTCATGGCCGAAAAGATACTATGCCCTACTTTACTATTATGTCTTTTATCATGTACTTTCCCTTCAACTATACGTATATTGTTTCCTTACACCCCTCCCTTGCTTATAAAACTTTGAAAATGTACAAAGATTCAAAAATGCTTAATATAATACTTGCATGGTATTTGCGCAATACGGCGGCAGGTACCTCGTGACTAAGTTTTGTCTAGCGAGCAAATGTTGTTCGTTTATAAGTATTTTCTAACAATAACTTTACAAACTCGTAGAGTTGTTGTACAACGACGACAATGTATATTTTTTAACAAAATAAGATAGTGTTAATCTGTGTGCGTAAATGATTTTCTTATCGATTTATATGCAACAGATTTGAATGTTGCACCATAAAAACACTCCTTTTTCTCATAATCAATAGTAACACAAAATTATGTACATATATACATAACCTTATCGACGTTTCACATATATATAAGGTTATTCTATGAATCAATGAAAAACGTACTTGTCTTTTTCAAATTATAGTTGTACCACATTATGACAATTATATTTTATTTGTAGTATTAGGCATAGATTAAATTATAACAAATAGGTCATTTATAAATTCACAGTTAAGTGGTTAACAATATAGGAAATGTAAATATTTTTTCAACGGATTATTGATGTGTTAATAAAGCTTTAAATTTATATAACTAGTTTCAATCGATTTCCAACTAACACACGAGTAAAGTATAACCCCCGTTTATAGCATAAATTTAGGGTAAGACCAGGTCGTTCCACAGGATTGGTCTTTATGTAAAAGCTTATTAGTTTTGCAAAGAGTATCTCAAGATTTGTCACGAATCTAAAGATAAATGTAAGAGGAATTTCAAGAATAAAAACAATGTTTATTTGGGAGACAAGATTGATAAAGGATAAACTTAGAGAGATAACGAGTTCATGAATTGTAGTATAATCAAGTGAATAAACGGACAATTTACTTTAAATATTTTCTATTTAATATAATGAAAATTCCTTTCGGCCTTTACTTTTGATTATGAAAAATGCTTTAAGTCCGATTCGTGCTTAGAAATAATAAATATAATCTTTATAAGGTTGAGCATTAAACCTTTGTATTCTTCGGTTAATGATCATTTTGTTAGCCAATCCTCACAAGGCTAAGATCAAGTCGTTCATAAACAAACAAATAGAAATCAAGCACTTAAGTCGGAGTCTTTCGACCTATATCCGAACTAAGTGGTGATCAAATGATGATTAAGGATCCAAGAATAAAAATATCAAGTTCATATTTGTTATTTACCAAAAATCATTAGTTATCTAAGTTTAATCCATATTACCCCCATAATTCCCAAATAAACATGATATAACTACTCCATATTAATCAAGATGGAGTACATAACATTCATAATTAACTCAGCAAAGATCTTAATGTAGAAGATTATCAAGATCATACCAAAGTGTAAAGCAAAGATTAGTTATTTCATACGAATTCTTCAAGAACTTCCTTGTTATATTTAAATAAAACCCAGAAATAAACAATGATTCTGCCACAATTGTTTCTAGCTTCGAAATAACCTTCACTAACACCCTATGAACTGATTACAACCTGGAAATTGGAGAACTTATAAAGGAGTTCACTCCAAATCCCAAAAATGCGTCTAAACTTAAAGAATACTTGATTCTTGATGAATTGTGTATGAATGAGATGCTTTAGACCCTGATTTTGTCCTATGTTTATAGCCTAAGGGTGGCATCAGTTGGAGATGAGAGGAGAGGCAGAAAGCCATGGTTTCAATGCTCATCATTATGATTTGGAGTAACTGCAGGTTGAAGTGCACCACACTTCCTGATAAGTGTGTTGTACTTCCCTTCAGCATTCAATGTTCTCTTTCCACGATCTAAAGTACGCCACACTTATAGAAGAAGTGCACCACACTTGGCTTCAGCACATTTAATACTTTTTTGTTTAGTTCTAGATCCTTCTTCTAACGATCATTAGACCATTTAACGGATATCTTTTACGCTTTTAGTCCTTTCCATGATCTTTGGTCCTAAAACAGTTATCACACAAATAAGTGTCTAAAGAATCGATATTATATATATTTATATAGATAATTTACATATTAAGGGGAGATAATTTATGTATATTTGGTGTGTTATTAAATCCCGCATACTTAGCTATTGCTTGCCCTCAAGCAATCTAAGCGAAAACATTTAGTCAAATCAATGATCACAAGCATAAGATAACGTGACAAAGCAACCCACGATGTTTTTAAGGATATTTCACACTTACTCAACTACCTGAAGTAAATAATGTATATAAGTCACTCAAACGCTTAGTCGTGATTCATTCAAATTACCATAAGCTTAAAAAAACTAGACAAATCCGATGGGGCGTAAGCACCAGACATAAACATCAAAAAAGGTAATTTATTTAGTATTTTAGGTTTTGTATTGTCAAAAGGGTTTGTAATAAAATTATAATCCACCTTATCCATAATTGTACCAACTTCATTTATTTCATCACTTTATTCTTTTTCTTTTTTCTTTTTTTTCTTCAACAATTTGGCTTATTTTTACCTTTTTTATTTCACTTGGGGATACTTGCTTTTCCCCATACTTATGATAAGCACACTACTTCAAACGAACTTAGAAGTTTGCAACATTCACACTTCATTATAATAGCAATACTTGTAATTACTTCCTTCAATATGTACGGATAGAGTTTCAGATAATTAAGTTAAAAAGCTTTTTGACAAAGTTTATTTATATTTATATTTTGCATTTTAAAATCACCTCTTAATCAGTTAAATGTTTATAACACGCGAACGCGATCTCACTGCGGTTTCGTAAAGATTTCAAGCACAAGTTCTAGAATTAAGAAATCACCGGCACACTCATACAATTTTTGAACTGATACCAATGCTCCAGAAAAGGCAACAAAACCACATATGCTCGAGCAAATCCGTGAGCGAGACATATGCGATTGCTCAAATCCTTGACTCGAGAAAGCTAAACGTAAAAATTGTTCCAAAAATATCAAATAGTAGAACCTTACGTTTTGGGGTAGTGTGTAAAATATGTTAGTAATGTTATCAATCCTGAGTCAGATTTGCTTGTCGTGATCAATCGATATGATTTTTCAAAAATTTTAATTTTACGTTTTCAATTACTTTAAAAAATTTCACATTTATCTCCCAATACTTAATATAAGCATTGTCCCTAATGCGAGAAATATTACAGAGAAAAGATAAATGGGAAAAATGTATTATAGGATAATACATCCCTTGTTTTATGATTTCATCAGATTTGTACGAAGCTGAAGATAGAGCCTTCGTACGTGAACTCTTACGGTCTTTCACCTATTAATTCTGTAAGAATAAACAAGTACCATTCAATACAAGCACAAGCATATAAACCAAAAGTGTTCCATAGTAGAAATGATAGTACGAAATAGTTTAGATGCCACCCATAACATATTACACATGACAAGGAATAATAAAAGAAGTTTTTAGAAATTATTATAAAATCCATGACCATAGACGGTCACCAAACCAAAGTGGTGTTATTTTGATATAACTCCTGATCATCCTGCTGGTGTTGATGCTGCTCAAAGTGATTTGGTGGATCATATGGGTCAATCAATGTAAGTCCGTGCTGGGCACCTATAAACTCTAGAACTCTTGCATATCTATCTGAATGATTTGACTGCCTACACATCATCCTCTCTATGTCACCAATACGAGTCTCCAATTGACCTATCTTGTCATACATATCAGAAGTAGTAGGGTGTAGTACCCTTGGTGTCACCACTTTGGGAATAGTAGGTATAATCTCTTTGGGTATCAACCTCCCATTAGAACCGATCAATTCTTTAAGGGCATTGGCATCCAATGTTCTGCAATAAGTTGGTGCATTTAATCCATTTAGCACTTCATCACTTAAAATACCAAGTCTCTTCGTAATCCTCGTCACAAACTATCCACATCATATCAAGCTTTCTCTTTGTGTTCCAACTCCCTTTTTCTTCATCCACCTAGTAATCAACCAAATAACATTCGCATATCTATTCTAGTGGTTGGCCTCAAACATACTCAATAACCATAACTTATTCTTCTATACCCTGTCATAATCTGTAGTTCTTTGGCATAAACCATATGTGATCATTTTCTGCAATTGTTTTGACTGAGCTCCTAAAGAAGGTCAATGCTTCCTCACTACTAATATTCAACCAATACTGATCAGCATTAAAATCATCATCATTCCTAAGACCTCCAATAAAATAGGTCTCAAATCTATAATCCTGAATTTCAACACCGGTATACAAACCTAAGCGTTTAGCAAAATCTAGAATACTCATAGCATAATCTTGACCACACAGCCCTAATTTGATTGCTTTCTTCGTTATTAATTTATCATCGACTACAGCTTCATCAAACTCAAAAGTTGCATAAAATTCAGGACATAATTTTGTGTAAATTGGCTAATTAATATCAAAAGCACATTTCCATGCCTCGGATGTAAACAACACTTCATCGCTTCCCATTTCGTTCACCTTAACCTCTAACATATCTTCAATAGCATTATCACAACCAAGAGTGTTCAAAATGTTCCAATCTACAATAAAACGAGAGTAAATTTGTTTTGATAGGTTTCCAGCTAGGTTGGTGTTAT
>BQNB010035414.1:13135-41097 GCA_026074375.1 Tanacetum coccineum | reverse complement strand
AATGTAATAGTTGAATACAAGTCAATGTAATAGTAATAATTGCAAAGAATACAATTATCATGGTAAACAATATTATATTATTTGCACTAAACTCATGACACCGAAGCATTAAGTAAATGTTATTCATAAGTTGTTGCCCCAAGCGGGTGCTTTGCCAAACACCCGGAGTTCCTCAAATGAAATGCGCCTGTATGGTAGTGCGTGGTTATCTACCCAGACGGGGAAGTTCAGTCCCAATAGATCTATTCACGGCATTCATGCTTACTTCGCAAAGTAATTAACGGTTCATGATAGTGGGGCCTTATGGCAAATGGAGGTACTTAGGCAATAATATATCCGGATTGCATACAATTGGAAAATACTTGTATTCATGTTTATACATGTATCTCCTTACGGAGTTTAGAAAACATATAAAGGTGAGACTATGAACTCACCTTAATAAGGTAGTTGATTGATGTGAAAAGTAATTCAATTGGAAATAAACGGCCTCATCACGCAACCTGGGGTAATATGTCAAGTCTTAGTTTGATTGTTTCAAAACTTTATTTCATAAAGTTTAACGTAAATGATTAATTTGGTTTATTAAATTGTGAAATCATCATATCACTGTTTGGGCTATCATAATCCAGAGGTCATGTAGAAAACGTTTGAGGAGCCAGGACACTTTAAATCGTAAATCCAGCAACTCGTCAAAACGTCTACCTAAATGAAAGCCCCTCACATGAAATTTCCTAGTAACATGATACGTTATAGTTTAAATGATAAGATTTTATCTTTTTAAGTTTTTTCAAAAGCTAGTGGATGATAAATTATGTTAAATATATAACAAAATTATTTTATAGTGTTTCGATCGATGAATAAAACGATAAATGTGTCGGGTTTTATTAAAATTGAGTCTTATAATATTTAAATATATTTTTATAATTAATATAAAAATATTACATTTTATTCCTTTAAGAATTCAAAATTGATAATTTATACCCTTGGTATATATTAATTTACAAATTTAACCCTTTATATATAATTTTAAAACATTCAACCCTTAACTTAGAAAGTTAGCAAAACAGGCCCTTGTTGTTTTAACTTTAGAATAATTACACTTTTGGCCCGAAAGTTTAATAATTTAAAAAGTTACAATATATACCCCTCATGCGTATACGATTTGCATTACTAGTCCAAAATCTATATACTTTGTATTTTAATCTTGAAATTAATTTGCATCATATAGCTTATTACTATAAGCTAAAATAAGTAGGTTTAACAAGCTTATAGCTTATGAAATTAGCTTATGAGCTCGAAATCTCAAAATAGGTTCGTTTGGTTTAGAAATATTAACCCGATGGCTTAGAACTTTTAGAGTTTGTTTCTAAGCTTATAGAAATGATAAAATAGCTTATTAGAACAACTTATGGAATCAGCTTATGGCTTATAGCTTATTAGGGTTATGAAAAGGGTTTTAGGGTTTTTTAAAGGCGCGTTTGGTTTAGGAAAAACAAACATGTAGGTTTAAGGGTTTCCAAAAATGTTTTAGCTTGTTCAATGACTTCATTAATGTTTATAAAGGATCTAGGATATGACATAAGCTTATAGAAATGAGTTGAAGACTTACTAGAGCTTGAATGAGTTCAAAATGACTTATTTTGACCCGAATGGCTTAGGAGATGAATCAAGAGCTCTTCTTTCTTAAACCTTGGCTTCCTACCTAGCTTAACCTTCTTCCTATTCTTCCTTAGCTCGGCTAGAACACCATTTGAGAGAGTTTTGAGTTTGGTTGTAAGTTATGAAGGTGTGTGTGTGGTTTGGCTATATATAGGGATGAATGGAGTGGTGGCCAAGGGTTTTGAGTAGAGTGGTGGCCAAGTTATACTAGCAAGTTGTAGTAGTCACTAAGGAGAGCTAGTATGGTAGCTTAACAAGGTGTTGGAGGTTGTAAGGGGTGCGGTTTACAAAAGAGGTAACAAGAGAGGTTTTACTTGGTGAGCAAGGGTGTGACAAGGTGCTAGGGTGCTAGCAAGGTGGTGACAAGGAGCTAGATAAGGTGGTGGATCATGGTGGTGAGAGGGTGGTTGCTTGGTTGTGGCTTGGTTCGAACTAGTTTAGGGTTTCGGGTTGTTTAGGGTTTTCGAATTAGGGTTTAGGATTTTAGGACGAGTATAGGTTAAGGTTAGGGAGGAAATCTAGTTTAAATGTTATGCATTGAGTGCTTGTATCTTGTGCTAGAAAGGTTGTACAAAATCTATAAAGAAATTGGAGGGAAAATGCATATTTTGAATTTTATGCATTATCGGGTTGTACTTTATGCTTAAACAAGTTGTACATTGGTTTTGGAGGGAAGATGTATTCGAATGTTATGCATTGTACACTTGTACACATGCCTTGAAAGATTGTACATTTGGTTCGTATGAAAACATTACATGTAGTTAGGGTTTTGTTATAAACGTTAATGTTTAAAATCTGTTTTGATATAACATTATGGAAAGTACGTTAAATAGATAACGTATGGATTTTAGAACATATTACTTGACATATTAGAATGTTTACTTGACATAAACGTTGATGGAATTGGTATTGGTGGTTGCGTGAGCTCGTTTACTTTGAAAATGTAAGTTACGTTACATTATGGATGGAATAAAGCAAAAATCTTTCCATGAAAATGGTTGCATCTAATTTAATAGATGGAAATTACACTGAGGAAAATTGCATCTAATTTAATAGATGGATAATTACATAAAGGAAAATTGTGGGTTGTTATAGACCGGTTCAGGCTTGCTGGTTCGTGACCAGTACGTTCAGCTTTGGGCTGTTGAACTGAAGAGGGTTCAGCTTTAATGGGTTCACATCTGCTGGGGGTTCAGCTTTTGGGGGCTCAACTGGAGGGTTCAGCTTTTAAAGTTCAGTTTGAGACCCACTGAAATATATACTCACGTGTACATTTTAGCATCAATATCAGTTATATTTAACTGAATAAGCATTCGGTCTAGTGAAGTCCAAGCCATTGAGGCCCACACAATCCACACACTCCTTTTTATTTTATCAGTTCGAGTACAAAAATAAATACTGAACACTCATGTGTCAGTTCCACCTTTTTATATACCCATTGAAACTTTTAATACCCACGAAACATTCCTATTTTTTCTTCAGTTTACTATAAAGCTAAACAACCACCACCCATCGACATCAAACTCCTCATTTATTTGTCAGTTTATATAAAATGAACAAACACATCCCATATACCCATGTCATCCATATCATCCTCCCATCTCTTGAGAGCTCGAAACTTGATAACCACGGCTACTCAACTCCTAACGATTTGCAGTCACCCGTTCCCTTATTTTGGATTCAAGATTCTTGTGGTTTTGTTTAGATCGAAGTCGGTGGAAGAGTCGGTGTAATTATTATTTTGTTCGGATTTGTAAATCGGGATCGGGATCTGGGTTTTGGTTTTGATTGTGTGACGTGAGGATTTTTGTGTGGATTTGACTGATTTTTGTGATGGTTTGTGAGGGATTTGGTTATGTTAGGTTCTGGTCTTGATCTTAACCGCCGGAGTTGTATAACACCCATTGCTTTCGCCGCCGTAAAAGTGATAATCTCGACTAAGGTTATTTATAGATCTATGATTTTGTGAACCATGGTTTCTTGGGTATTTTACCCCAACGACGAGCACTTTTTTTGTTGTTTAGGTTATGGTTTTGATTTTTTTTGTTGAGGTTGTGATGTGAGTTGTTGTGATGAATTTTGTGATGTGGGTTTTGATATGTTTTGTGATTTTTGTTTTTGTTTTTGTTGTGTGATTTTGGATTTGGTATTTGGTTATGTGGTTTTGTGAAGGTGATTTTTTTGTTTTGTGTTTTTGTGAAGATGTGAGGTTTTCTGGGTTTAAGATTCATTTGGTTTTGGTAGTGACGGGTTGGTATTGTTTATCTATATCTTTTTGAAGATAAGATAGGTGATGTGTCATGTTTTGTGTGGTTGAGGTGTAGAAACTGAAAGACTATGTCTTTAGTTTTCGTGTACTATTGGTGTTTTGGTTGTGTTTTTGGCTTTTAGTCAATAATAGTGTACATCTCCCCCTCAAAACTTGCAATATCAGTAGCAATTTTTGAAGATGCACTATTATGACATAGCTCAAATGCTATTAGTACTCTTTTCAAAAAGATCTAGATCATAAGAATAATCCATAGGCTTTTGATACCACTTGTTGGTCCCTAAAATCGTGTAAAACATATACGAATATATTAAACATGATTTTAGGGACCAACAAGTGGTATCAAGAGCCTATGGATTATTCTTATGATCCAGATCCTTTTAAAAAGATTACTAATAGCATTTGAGCTATGTCATAGTAGTGCATCTTTAAAAATTGCTACTGATATTGCAAGTTTTGAGGGGGAGATGTACACTATTATTGACAAAAAGCCAAAAACACAACCAAAACACCAACAGTACACAAAAACTGAAGACATAGTCTTTCAGTTTCTACACCTCAACCACACAAAACATGACACATCACCTATCTTATCTTCCAAAAGATATAGATAAACAAAACCAACCCGTCACAACCAAAACCAAAAGAATCTTAAACCCAGAAAACCTCACATCTTCGCAAAAACACAAAACAAAAAAATCACCTTCACAAAACCACATAACTAAATCCCAAATAAAAAATCACACAACCAAAACACTAACAGTACAAAAAAATTGAAGACATAGTCTTTCAGTTTCTACACCTCAATCACACAAAACATGATACATCACCTATCTTATCTTCAAAAAGATATAGATAAACAAAACCAACCCGTCACTACCAAAACCAAAAGACTCTTAAACCCAGAAAACCTCACATCTTGACAAAAACACAAAACAAAAGAATCACCTTCACAAAACCACATAACCAAATCCTAAATCCAATAAAGAGTTAAACGTTGAAAAGTACAAATTGTGTTATTAGTATCTTATCGGTCTCGTGTTAAAAATATATGTTTTATATGTTACATGATTTTAGGGACCAACAATAGGTATTTGTTATGTATCGGGACTGAGGGTAGTGAAGATGGAATGTGGATGTGATTGGGAACCCAGATGCGATGACGTATATGGGTGCACATAATGTGGCTGTGAGTTTGAGGGTTGTGGCGTTTTTTAAGTTGCGGGTGATTGGGATTGGTTTGTTACTTTGAGTGGTGTGGATTATCCTTTGTTGACACAAGATGGTATTCTTTTTTCATATTATATATGCGTAGTTATCGTTACATTGTTGTTTGATTAAACTAATTAGTCGATTTGAGGCAGTGGTTATTGTTATTGCATGCTTGGGTGAAATGGTTGTGATTAGGAATTATGTGATATATAGTGGAAAATCGATTGTTCAATGACTTATGTGATTATGAGTATGGTTTTTTGAAACGTACTCAACTACTTATAGATATTTTGATAACTGATGTTGGATTTGCCGAGTAGAAATGATTTTTTAGTAACAAATATTTAGAAAATTGACAAGCTTGAATATCTAATTTATGTGGGCTAAGGCTTGGTTATTGGTAGTTCATAAGTGTGCATACGTTATCGGGATTTTCTTTCAGGTCGGTCCATTCAGGTAGATAAGATGAAGTGCAAATACTGAATAAGGGATTGTTCGATATAATACTGAATAGGAAAGAGACAATCTGATTCGAATAATTTAGTCTATATAATATATATATATATATATATATATATATATATATATATATATATATATATATATCCTAAAATACCAAATAAGTAATAGTATAGAGAGTATCCCGTTTGATATAAAAATTGCTTGAGGACAAACAATATTTTATTTCCCGGGTGTCGTATCCCGACGAAGTGTGAATTGAAATTCTTGTTTCGGTTCGTGATCGCGTGCTTGAATAATCAATATTTTGGATTTGGATTCTAAATCTACTAACGCAAAGGGGAAAGCATATAAAGGCACGCTAAACTAGAAATTAAAGCAATTTTTTAAAAAAACTAACGACATTTAAATCAATTAAAAACTAATTAAAAATTAAATTTAACCAACTAATTAACTAAAAATGACAAAATAAACTCTAAAAACTCAAATTGCAAATTTCTTAAACTAAATGACTTAAACTATTTTTTTTAAAAACAGAAAATACTTTTTTGGATTTTTAAACTAATTAAAACTATTTTTAAAACTAAATAATAGTAAAAATGAAATTAAAAATATAAAACTTAATCCTAAAAATTTGAGAAAATTTCTAAAAATACTAAACACTATCCTAAAAGTTTACAAAGAAAAACAAGACAATAAGCAGTTTCCAATAAGTAGTTAAAAAATAAATAAGCCGAATAAGCTTAAACCTAAACTAATATAAGTATTAAATGGTGCAAAGCTATGACAGAAAAGACCCAAGGGCGCAGTTGGTTGAGGTGTTGTGTGTGTGAAGGGAAGGTCACAGGTTCGAGTCTTGTGACCTACCTTTTTGTGAAAACATATTTTTTTAATTTTTCTTTTTGAAAAATCAAACGAATAAGCAAAATTTAACAACTTTAATAAAGGACTTTTTGACACAACTTATCAATAAGCTAAAATAAGCACGAATTTAAATGACAGTTTGCTAAACTAACTAGTTAAGACTTTCAGAAAACTAGATGAAACTGTTTTGAGCTTTTGGACTCAATAAGCAATAAGAAAAGTAAAAAGCTTAAAACAGACCTACACCTAGACCTAATAAGCACTAAGGACTGAAAATTAAGCAAACTAAATAAGCTAAAAACAACCAAAAAACATTTAGACAAATAACTCAATATCCCCTTTTGAGGACTTTTCTCCAACTTTTAAGCTAAGATTTAAGACAAATAAGCACTTAAAATAAGCTGTAATCTAAAAACAGATTAAGACCTTTACCTGATAAGCACTAAGGATTAAAAATAAGCAAACAAAATAAGCTGGAAAAGCACTTAAATCTATTTAGACAGCAGACTAAATAAATAGATTCTAAGGACTTTTTTTGCCAAAATTAAGCTAAAATGAGAACTAATAAGCACTAGTAAAAAGCTAAAAGCTAAAAACATATAAAGACCTAAATTCTAATGACTCAAATAAGCAAGAGTTAAGCAAACTATATTAAGAAATAATCTAGAAAAAGGCAATTGAAAATGACATACTACTCTACTATATTTTTGGTCTTTTTTAGATGAAATGCAAACTTGCAGCTTAAATTTAAGACTCTCAAACACTTTTGACTAGCTAAAAACTTAAAACAGATTAATTCTAGACTACAATAAGTTATATTCAACATAAATAAATCTAAATTAAGCTAGGAATTAAGCCTTAATCAATCTGCAAACTTAGATCCTTAAACACTAATACTACTAAACTGTTTTTGATCTAAAATAATTAAAAATGATATCCAAAGCTAAATGACTCAAAACAGATTTGTGATGATGCATTAGAAACTTAAAACAACCACAAAAACAACAACTCAAATGGATTTTTAAGAAATTACAAAAATAAGCTTATAAATAAACTTTTTAGACTATGAACTTTAGATGAATAGTGAAAATCCTACTAAACTTGCTAAAACCTATTTTTAACTTATTAAAACTGACTCTTAAACTAGCTTAAAGCTTAACAAAACTAACTAAACCACCCAAAACAACCTTAGCAGTCTTAATTAATGTTAGGAAAATATTGTAAACAGACTTAATACTGTTAGTATTAATGTTAAGTCTGTTAGTTATAGTTAGTACTGATAAGGATAGTTAGTACTGTTAGTAATAGAAGTTAAGTCTGGTAGAGCAAGTTAAGTCTGCCAGCTTTAACTTAGGTCTGGCAGTATTAAAGTTAATACTGTTTTGTCAAATAGTTAAGTCTGGTTGTGATTATAGTAATAGTTATCTCTTAGCGTTAATATAGGAAGAGATAAGTATTATCTCTTAACGCGTTTAGGGTTCCTTAAGATTATAAAAGGAACGTAGTATAGTATTGTAACATATCAGTTGATTGAGCAGTTGCAATCAAATAGTAATAGTAATAGCAAATTCTAGTATTTGTTCTTGTGTTCATCTTGGTATAAATATTGATATTCCGCGTCAATATTTGTATTCACGGTTATTGTCTCTCATAGTTTCTTTGGATTTATTCAGAGAACTATAAGTCGTTTAAGGCTCATTTAGATCCTGTTAATAAGGACCTACAAGTGGTATCAGAGCCACCAAAGGGACTTTACACAAGTTTGAACAAAGATCAAAAACCTTTATTCCACTAAATCAAGTAGTCATGTCTGCCAACGATGATTTCTCTCTTCATGATGATGAGGAACTTTCTCTTCATGATGATGCATCTTTGGCTGGATCTGTACCAGCATCCAACAAAGGAGATGCTCCTGCTAAACCACCACAAATAATCACCACAAATACACTTTCAAATATCAAACTGCCTGTCCTTCAAAAGGATGATTATGATACGTGGGCGATGGAGATGGAACATTATCTTGAGTATATAGATAATGAGGTTTGGAAAGTAATTCAGAATGGAAACTCGAAGAAGCGTGTCACCAAAGGCAAGGATGGTGTTTACAGGATACTTCCTCCAACCACACAGGCAGAACAGGTTGCTGATGAAAAAGAAAGGAAAGCTAGAACATTACTGCTAATGGCTGTTCCAAAAGATCATCTCAGACGTTTTCATGGCATGGATGATGCCAAAGAGATCTGGGCAGCTATCAAGACAAGGTTTGGTGGAAATGCAAACTCAAAGAAAATGCAAAAAGCTGTTTTAAAACAACAGTTTGAAGCATTTACTATATCTTCTAAGGAAAGTTTGGAGAAAGGGTATGATAGGTTTCAAAAACTTCTATCACAGTTGGATGCCCTTGGTGCTAGTGTGTCAGATGAAGATGCAAATCACAAGTTCTTGAGATCCCTTCCTCCTGCGTGGGACAGTTTAGCTATGACAATGAGAACGAAGAAGAATATTGACACACTGTCAATAGATGATTTATACAATAATCTGAGTGTCTTTGAACAAGACATTCAAAAGACATCATCTTCTTCTCTCACATCTGACAATGTGGCTTTTCTATCACAAGCCAAAGCCTCATCAAGCAAGCATAAGCCAAGTCACAACTCAGGAAGTTATAGTTCTTATACCACTTCCTCTTCCAAAGCAACACCAACTGCTACTCCTGGTCTTGCTGATGAAGTTATCCATTCCTTTCTAGCCACAAATGCTGATGATGTGGATTTGATACATGAAGACCTAGATCAAATTGATGATCTGGATTTGGAAGAGATGGATATAAATTGGCAAATTGCTATGACTGCCATCAAGATAAAGAAGTTCTATAAGAAGACAGGTAGAAGGCCAAGAGTGGATGGAAAAATGCATGTGGCATTTGATAAGAGAAAAGTTGAGTGTTTCAATTTGTACAAATACTGGGGCAGATTTTGCTAGGGAGTGCAAGTTTAAAGGTACCAAAGATGAGCAGGCAGGAAGCAGGTAGAGGTCAAGATTTCATGCAGTGAGAAACTGAAAAGGAGCCTTGATGACATTGATGAAGGTCAAATCAATTGGGTAGAACTGATACAGATGAGGAAATCAATCATGCTCTAATTGGCTTTCACTGTGAATAATGAGGTATATATGTGTCTAAATTGTATTTTGATTCATCTACTGCTCTTAAAGTAAGTATGATGAATTACAATCTGATTGTGTGGACCAAGAAGCTGCATTAAACTGCCATAATATAGGGTCTTAAGGAAAAGTAGATGCTCAGATTAAAGCCTCCACAATCAAAAAATTTCCTTAAATGATAAATTACTTTTTCAGCGAACCAAATTTTTGAAAAAGATGAAAAGTTGAAAAAGTATAGAAGAATAGGAATGAAAGCTGTCAAAGATAAAGATGCTTTACAAAAAATTGTTGATTCTTGGTTTGCTTCTTCTATATAATCTTTGGAAGCTAGTTGATTGTGGTTGAGTCAACAGTTAAGTGGTTTAGGATTTGGCATCAAATCAAATACTGAAGGCTAGGATATGAGGAAGAGACAAATTGAGGTATTTTGCTTTTTAGGGAAAAAAATAAAGAAACCAATGCAGGATATAATGATATCCCACTATACAGCAGATTCAAACAGGTAGAATATAAAGGTGTCCCTCATCCTCTTAGTGGTGATTATACCCCTAGGGAACAAGAGGACATAGATGATTCTCTGTATGAGTATGGCAAACATGGACCTCAACCTAAATCTCCTAGTCCTACAGAGTCTAATGCAAGTTCCACTGTTTACTCATCTTGTCAATCCAATGACAGTGATGGGGAACAAGGAACTGTATCTGACCATTCAGTCCATGATGACCCTACCAATACACCTTCTATTGAGCAGGTTACAATAGTCACCCAAAAGACTCAACCACAAGTGCCTGAACCCCTACAAACAGTTGACCCTAGTTGTGCACAGCATGTAAAAACTCCTAGGCAACCAATTAAGACACCAGTGACTCCCTCACCTATTCCTTCATATAATAGACAGAATTGGAATCAAAGAATGGAAAGGGAATTAGGTGCAGGATCTTCTTTTGAAAGAAAACCATGTTTTGTGTGTGGAAGTCTTAGTCATTTGATTAAGGACTGTGACTATTATGAGAAGAAGATGGCAAGGGAAGCTGCTCTTAAGAGCAAAAGGGTGGTTCATACTGATGTTAGGCAAGCTACACCAGCCTGGAATAACACTAACAGAGTCAATAAAGCAAATCAGTTCAATCCCAGACCTGTAAATGTTAGACCCAACCTTAGTACTGCTAGCAATACTATTAAAACTGGTAGGGTAAATGTTAATACTGGTCATGAAAATGTTAATCTTAGTTAGAATTAATCCTGGTAGTCTAAGTTAGAATTAATCCTGGTAGTCTTAGTTAGAATTAATTCTGGTAGTATAATTTAGGGTTAGTTCTGATAACATAGTAACTTAATACTGGTAGCATAGTAATAAGTCTGCTAGTGTAAAAGTTAAAACTGGTAATCACTTAATACTGGTAGTTAAGTGTTAATTCTGGTAGTTCAATCCTAGGTTGATTCTGCTGAGTATAAGTTAGATTAGAATTGTCTTTCTTGTTTAGACTAACTTTGCAGGTACTACTTGGTGTTGAAAAGAGTGAAGCAAGATCAACTTGGGGATGGAAAAGAAAGTGCCAGGTGTCACTCGCGAATTGGATGCAATTTGGTTGTAAGTAATGATGTTGTGGTCTACTTGCTGTAAATTTTATTAAAACTGGTTGAAAATATGTTAAGTCTGATGAGTTTCTATTAATACTGGTTGACTAATTTAAGTCTGGTAGTACAAGTTTTAAGTTGTAGCTTTAACTAATATGGTTGAATTAATCCAATTTTATTTTATTCCAAACAGTAACCGTTGAAGATATTTTAGCGCCTAAAACGCTGATAGAGTACTTATATAGGATAAAGTAATTTCTCTTTCATCCTTGATACTTTTTACCCTATTTATTTTTCCAAAGCAATCGTTTAAATATTACTTCCACTACCCAGACCTTATATGTCAAACTCACCATCTCCAGTTCTAAATTTTTAAAGATTCAAAATATTTTTCACCAGTGTTCCAATGGGCGCAACTCAAGTATTGCGATAAGCACAACCAAGTGGGTTTCTTACTCAAACCCACTGAGAGTGCTGGTTACACAGAGATTGTGGGATTTCCTAGAAGATCAAAATTGGTATGCTTCACTCACATTCACCTGTCTTTTTACGATTCCCTTGTCAAGCAGTTTTTGGCAGACTGCAACTGCTAGAAACACTTGACCCAGATGGGACTCAACAACTTAATGCAACAATAGATACCATTGAATATACAATTACTGAAGAGTCTATTAGGAGGCAACTCCAATTAGCAGATGCTTCAGGGATTCATATGTTGCAAAATGAAGAGATTTTTGCAGGATTGCAAAATATTGGGTATGTAAATGACAGAATTTTTCATGTTGGAAAAGTCACTTTACACCCCAATCGGAGATTATTAATCAATCTTATTCTTCACTGTCTAAAGCTCCAAAAGTGGAGGATGGGATCAGTTTGGTAGCAACATCGCCATTGCTTTGATCTGTCTTTCCACTGGAAGAGACTTTAACTTTTCAAAACTTATATTTGATGGAATGATCTCAAATTTAAAAAGTAAATCAAAGTTTTTAATGTAACCCTTTCCCCCTTTTTAGTTTTCTTCTAATTGATCTTGAATGTTCCTAAACTTGGAAAACATAATAATCCTTTTTGTCCCTGTATTATTAACCAAGAATAGGATTTTTGGAAATATGAAAAGAGGTTTTTCAAGGGATATATAGACCATTGTGTCCCGTTATGCTAACCATTGTGCAGGTCAACCTCAACAAGTGCTGATCCAACCCATCTTCAGTCTATACAATAATACCTCACAAAAAACATCATGTACAAATACCACAACCACCTCCCAATGCAACTCACTCTGTACAACCACCTCCTCAACCATCAATTGTACAACCAACAGCTATAACACCTCCAACTCAACCTGTACAAACAACAACATCACCTCCACCAGTCTCTAGCATTCCTGACATTCAACCAACTCAGCCACCGTCTCCTCAAATACCATCACCTTTCATTTTCATGATTACAGAAGGTCCATCCATTTGAACCTTCTTACCACATGTATCACCACCTTCAATAATCCTGAGATTCAAGCATCTATATTTAGTGAGAAGTGAGCAACTTAGGAACTGATGGCTATTGTCCTAGGCTGGAGTTCAAGAGTAAATCTTTGGACAAAGGAACTGAGTGTAATACTAAACAGACTCTGTGGACAGCAATCTTGACAGCTGATAGAGAAGTCAAAAGCGCTAGAAACAAGTTGAAGAAGAAAAGGAAAAGTAAATGACTAAGGATTGCGAGAGGATCAAGGATCAAGAAGTTCTTTTGAAATGATTCAAGGTGATACATTTGTTACTCCTGAAAAGAGCAAGGGCTCAGGGGAGGCTCAAGAAGAACAAATAAGTCCTTCCACTTTAGAGGCTGCACAGATCTTAACAATTGTAGCTTCAGAAGGGTTTAAGGGATCACAAGCACCTCTTGGTAGCAAGATTTACAAAAGAAAATCAAAGACTACAAAAACTCCTACCAAAATTCTTCATTTTGAAGAACCTGATTCAGCTCAAGTTAATACTGCTCAAGTTAATACTGCTCAAGTTAATACTGCTCAAGTTAATACTGCTGAACTTAATCCTGATAGTACACCTTCAGCCCAAGTTAATACTGGTGAAATTAATGCTGCTGAAGTTAATACTGGTGAGGCAGAAAGGGTTCAAAGGAGAAAAGGAAAGGAGCCAATGACTGAAGAGGACCTTCAAGCTGAAGTTCAAGCATCAAAGACCTCAAAAGAGCTCCAAGAGTTAGCAGATTTAGAGGAAGCTAAAAGAGTGCAAGCTGAAATGGATGTTGAAACACAAAGACAAATTGACCTTGATGCACTTCTAGCTAGAAGATTGGTAGAGCAAGAGGAAGAAGCTGCAAGAGAAGCACTGGCAACTGAATTTGACTACATTCAAGCAAGATTAAATGCAGATCAGATCCTTGCTGAAAAGATTCAACAAGAAGAAAGGGAGCAATATTCTATTGAGGAAAGAGCAAAGTTCTTACATGACACAATTGCTGCCCAAAGGAAGTTTCTTGCAGAACAAAGGAGTGCTATTATCAGAAACAAGCCACCAACAGTATCTCAGCTTAGAAATCAGATGATCACATATCTGAAACATGTCGCAAACAAGAAGCATGCTGAGTTGAAGTCTAAGTCATTTGAGGAGATTCAAGTACTGTATGAGAGATACAAGAAGCAAGATCAGACTTTTGTGGCTATTGGATCTGAAGAAGATGAGAGAGCAATTAAAAAGATTAATGAGAAAGATGCTGATAAAGAGGAAGAAAAGAAGGATGAATCAGCTCATGAGGAAGTTCAAGAGGAAGAAGGAGCAAAGAAAGGAGTTAGGCACATAGAGGAAGTGAAAAGCAAAAGGAGAAAGCATGGCTCTTGTCCTCACAAGAGAAGATGGATGATTTTTATTTTATTTGATGTTATGCTTACATATTTTTTGCTCCTGATTGAGGACAAAGTGATTGTTGTTGAGGTATTGATCATCAACATCCAATTATTGAATGGCATTCATTTTTTTCTTACAAACTAATCCTCTACATGATCAAATACCTAACCTGATGAAGATATATATCTGAATAAGGTAACAAGGGTAATGGATCATCAGTGATTTCTTTCGCACCTTTGGGAGTACACACCACCTTTATCGATTGGACAGAGATGATTTGAAAAGTTATTTATGAGTAGTTCAAGTGGAAGAATATAAAGATAGGCTTCCTGAAGGATTTGACAGGATGCTTTGGGGAGATATGATGATTATGTTTAATCAAGGTGATACTGCTGACTTTTGGGATACACAGCAAGACTGGAAGCTTATCAGCTGGAAACTACACAGTTCCTCAGGGGTACATACTATCATGACAAGTACTGGACTTGTTTTTCATATGCTTGTGGAAAGCAGATACCCTCTGACAAAGGAAGTACTTTCACAAATGTTGGAACTGAAGTTAGAAACTGAAGAAGAAAGCTCTATGGCTTTAGAGCTGATCAAGTTTGTGAAACAACAGTTAGAAGAATTTGAAGATTCTAATGATGATGACACAGTCACATCTACTCATGAAGATGAAGAAAGGGTTTGAGTGTTGGCTAACCGCCACACAACAAAATGGTCTTTGGTTTCACCAATGTCTAACAGACTTAAGAACTAACTAGTCCAAGAGCAAACGCAGCTTGGTAAAGACCTTATCATAATCCGTTCTTTGGTTGACAACTTGCAAATAAGTTGTATGGTTTCATAACTACCATATCTGTTAAGTGAAGGTTGGACTATAGCCCACAAGTTTATGGCTTGTGGTAAAGCTGTGGAAAATCCATAAACTAGTCCATAAGATTATGGCTTTATGGGAAAGACTTGCATATCCATATTTAGATGGTTGACCTTTACCAAAAAGTGGATGGTATATCAACTCACCAGTTTCATGTCAAGTAGTTGATGGATCTCAATCACATGGAATTTACCTTTTCTAGGTGCCAAAGGATTGACTAGCCCTGAGCAAACGGCTACAGGTAAAGGCATATAAAATCCGTTGATGGCTGTAATGGTTTGCACAAAAAACCATATGGTGTTCAACTCACCAATGTTTCAAGTACTGAGAGTTGAAATGGTTATCAGTTGACCATGGACATGCACCTTTTGGTGGCAGAAGTACTGACTTACTCAGTGTTAATGGCTAACTGGTAAAGAGACATCAAATCCATTTAAAATTTTCAATGATTCACCTCTCACAGGAGTTAACACACCTGGAAGTGATGAGAATAGACTGAAACTTTATGTTTTGATGTACAACATTGTCAAGGTTGCTGATACAAGAGTTAAAGAATTAGTTTGCTGTCAAGATTTGAAGGACAATAAAGACTTATTATTTTGAAGACAGATGTTCAAGACAATCCTCTTAAGTGCTATCAGTGTTTAAAGATCATGATTGTTTTTGAACGATACTTGTAGTTCATGGATGAAGATTCAAGTTAGGGGAGGATTGTAGGAAATTATTGTAAACAGACTTAATACTGGTTAGTATTATTGTTAAGTCTCGTTAGTTATAGTTAGTATGATAAGTGATAGTTAGTACTGTTAGTAATAGGTAGTTTAAGTCTGGTAGTGCAAGTTAAGTCTGCCTGTTTAAATTAGGTTCTGGCCGTATTAAAGTTAATACTTTTTTGTCAAAATTGTTTAAGTTGGTTGTGATTTTATAGAAATAGTTATCTCTTTGCGTTAATATAGGAAGAGATTAAGTATTATCTCTTAAACGCGTTAGGGTTCCTTAAGATTATAAAAAGGAACGTTATTATAGTTTTGTAAGGGCAATATCAGGTTGATTGCGCAGTTGCAGCTCAAATAGTAATTGTAATAGACAATTTCTAGTATTTGTCTTGTGTTATCTGGTAAATATTGATATCCGCGTTCAATATTTGTATTCACGGTTATTGTCTCTCATAGTTTCTTTGGATTTATTTCAGATGAACGATAAGTCGTTTAAGGCTCATTTAGATCTGTAATATAGGACCTCAATTATGGACTGCTTAACCCAAACACCCATTTAAACTTTTGAAAACCATTTTTTAAGCTAAAACAGACTTAATTAAGCATTATTGAAAACAGATTAAGCACTAACAATATTAAGGACATATAAGCAATTACTTTGGAAAAATAAGCACTAGAAAATAAGCTACTCTAATAAGCAGTTTTAACTAAAATAGGGACAAATTTTATAAAACTCTAATCAAACTTATTCTAAGCTATAAACTAAACATATTAAGCTATATTAAGATAAAATAAGCACAAATAAGCAGAGAATAAGCACAAATAAGCAGAGCAATAAGCTGAATGAGAAAATAAGCTAAAATAGAGAAATAGAACATGTACCTTGATCCCAGCTCAACAGGGATCAAAATTGCTTTTACAAGCTAAGATCTACAAGCTAGCTTAAAGAATAAGCTCTGAATAAGCCCTTCCAAGTCTGGCTTATCTTCCAAATGGCTTATTCAGTTTCTTTGAGTGGATTTGAGACAAACAGCTTATTCAGTTAAGCTTAAGGGAGGCTTAACTGAATAAGTGATAGCTTATAAGGTAATGTGAGCTTATTGAGCTTATTAAGTAGTATCTAAATTCATTTTTAACACATTTGCATAAAAAGAAAAATAAGATTTTAACACAAGATTTAAAAGACAAACTAAAATTTTATTAATATTAAAAGGATTACAAGCTAAAAAGGAGATTACAATATTGAAAAAGACAATAAGCTTAAAATTACACTAAAATAAGCCACTAAAATACTACAAAAGCTAGATATCTCTATTGTGTGATTTCTCCCTCTATTTATAGAAGGAAGAGGAAGGTTCTAGGCCTTGAGGCACATCTTCAAGCCATCAATCATGACCCTTGATTCCAAACCCATTCATATAACCCTTGGATCGCCTCCACGCATCATCAACCAATGAAATCGCTTAGGATTGCCAGGGTGGCTTAAATGGTGTCAGACGTGAGCCATGTTGGCTTCTAGAAGGATATCGGAGCAAGTGGATTAGTGGAGTTACCCTAGGTTATTTGTTTCAGGTGAAAATGGGAGGGAAATGGAAGAGAAGCACAGTAACATTGACCAAACATTATTATCAATTGACTTTGACCCGGGTTTGGACTTGGGCTTTGACTTGGGTTTTATCTTGGGCCAGGATTAATGGTTAAATGGATTTGGACTTGTATACGGGCTTATTATAGTTTATGCTTATTAAAAGGCTGGTATCATTTAATGGGCTGACCCATTAAAAATGAAGTATGCTCTCAGCTTCGTTTTTCTCACGCTCTTCCAATCCCGTGCTTGGTTTTGTCCAATTTGGCTTTGTTTTTATCCTTTTTCATATATCTGATACCTGCACAATACAAATCACAAAATACACATATACAATGCATTTTTTATGTATTATTGGTCATTTAAGCTCGTTTTAAGAAGGAAAATTGATATGTGAATAAACACATATAAAAAATCCCCCATACTAAGCTATTGCCGTGTCCTCACGCAATGTCATATACACACATAAAAAACTAAAAATTTCAACCCCCCTAGACTAATTACCTCGAAAAGTAGCTAAGTGTTCATCAAGAGGAATTAAGAAATCATTAGTTTAAAACGCCCCGTTTTACCATTTTTATATATATGCAACACTTATTATTATTATTATTATTATTAATCATAACTTTAAGGATCACGGAACCAGAAACACTAAAAGGATAAATTCATCGTCCTTGATTTTTCACCTGCCCCAAACCAAGCTTAAAAACGAAATCATTGTTAAATACAAGTTAAGATGCTAACACTACTCATAAATGCTAATTGTGTGCGCAAAGCTACTTTCCGCTCCCTTATTCCTAAATCCTCTAAGAATTTTATTTTTATTATTGGTGACAAATAAATTAAATCCTTATTCATATAAAGTAAACCCGGTTTAGATCATAATTAGTTTGAAATCATTTCCTAAAGAGACGATATGGTGAGAATAAGGTCCACATTAAGGTTCTAAATTCGCATGATTTAGGGGTTATCCTTTTTATTTCATCTGAAACAACTCAACTACGAGTCTAGAGACGGAGGATTTATTTAGATAACCCCGGAGTCGAAATTAGGCTTTATTCTTCTTATTATTATTATAGCAACATTATTAAACCTCCCGGTCCATTAAACAACTGTCACATCGGTATGCGAGCCGACCATGATCTAGGAGTCTTATTTCGACCAGGAGATCCACCTCGGTTACTTTCCTCGACCTTTTTGATGGCTGCAACATCGGCAGCGGAACCGTCCAGATGCGAATCTTTTATTAGTCTTTAATTATTTTATTTCTATGGCCTTCTTTTGAAGGACTGCAACATCGACAATGGAACTGACCAGATTCAGTATACGTTATCAGCCCACAGTTTTTCTTATGATTATTATTACCTCTAACCTTTAACGACTGTCACATCGGTAATGCGTGCCCTGACCTAGTGTTCTAGAAGTCCTATTTCAGCTTGGTGCAATTACATAATGTATTATTTTTATAGCCAAAATTTCAAGTCATGTGGTCGTTCTTTTAACTACATTGACTATGGTAGAGAAGTGACCACGTCAGGAATCGGTAGCCTATTTCCCCACGACACTGACAAACCTCGATTGTGTACCTTACTTTCATCAGGAAGAATCTCAACGAAGTGACTTTAACTAAGAATCACAAAAAAACCAAAGCAATTTATTCATTAAACAATTATATAACGTTTATTAGCTAAGGCGGGCAAAATAGTCACATTTAACCTCTATGAGCTCTAAGAGTTCCAATACTCCAATGTTTAGCATCTAATTATACAAAAACTCGGAGACCGCAATCTCTTGATAATTTATCCTCATCTTTTATGAGACACATAACCAAAGTGATAGAAAATGTGAGCATTGAGTACCATAAGAAAAATGACACACTTTTGCTAGATTTTGACAAGTCTTCGTCACACCATTGTAAGCACGAACAAAATATCTTTAAAGTCAATGTCCTGCTATAAACACCACTTTAAGATATGCTAAGAACACGCATCTGTGAAACTCAACTACAACATCAAATAAGTGATAATCAACTATCTTCGTAATCACATCTTCAAATAATGCCAAAATAATAGCGATAAATCCAATAATATTAAACTGTTGTAAGAAATAGTTCTATCCGAGATCCAAACGCGTATGTTGTCCCACATTGGACAATGCTAGCAGTACAAATGATTTCCTTCTAACAGTACTAAGTTCAAACAAACAATACTAAGTACACTCACTGCCTTTGATTCTAAGAGCAGTAGTAATCACAAGGCTAGCAGTTGTAATTATCTTGAAGTATCATACCTTGTTCAAATAGTACCTTTATGCCCACGAACATGTAGTACCATTATACGAACAACACTAATAAAATCCCATGGCCCAATAGCAATAAAGCCCAAGCATTAACGAACAGCTTTAATATTTCAAAAGCAGTACTAATATTGAAAGGCAGCAATACTAACACACAAATATCACAAACCAACAGTAGAAACTTCTAACTTACTACTGTTCTTCAAACGTGACAACATTAACTTATACCTTGACAGCGATCAGCACTATGATCATTGGCAATATTAACATACGAGCAGTACTAATAATCACAAATAGTATTAATACCTTATCAATATCAACAACTTTAAGTATTTATGGGAACCAAATATAAATCCTAAAGATTAGGACTTGCTTATCATAACAGCTCCCAAAAATATATCAATCACGAATTAGCTACCGAATATACATGAGGTTATTATGTGAGTCAATCCCTAAAAATCTTCAAACCAAACCTGTATCCTGCCAAAAACCACGCATCCATATTCCATATCATGTTGCTTTCTAAAATCTTCTCAACACAAACGCATCTCTCTTCCAGAAACACAAAACAGAAACACAACCTTGAAACCTTAAGTTTAAAAAACCTGCTATCGTAGATACGTTCCCATCTGCTGCTTCTTTTCATCGCTAGCAGTATTAACTCACTCCATTTACACTGGCAGTAGTATTACTCAAAACTAGCAGTACTAATGAATGCAAGTGGTACTAGGTTGTTAACCACCAGTACTAACTTGTACTTGCCAAAACAATCAAGAGGAATATCAAAACCTTCGCCTTAAACGAACATCAAACTGTTATGGATACCTTTTTTTTAAGTATCCAGACGACACTTGTATAGCGTCACAAAACTGTCAATAAACAATCACAAATTAGCATTCTTAACTTCAAACTTCAAAGCAGAAACACGATACCTTTTTCATCATAAACTCGACCATAATAACACCTTGTAAAATCCTAGATCATGAGCCACGAGGCTCTGTTACCAATTGTTGAAACCTAAAACACGTGATAGGTCCTTTGATCGTTTAAGCTCCTGTTTGTTTAGAACATGATCTAGGATGAATTAATAACAAAGGCGGAATATTCAAACCTTGAATCATTGTTACTAATACAAGGTTTTTCATCATCGTCACCTAAGATACATGACTACTACAAGCCTCAATCTTACTTGATTAATGGTAAGACGGTTACATCAACAGGAATCATAAGATCCTTGGGGCTACACCACCATGCTAACATCTATCTCTTCCGGTGGGACGTGTAAACCCACACACACAACACGTTTTACACCTTTGGCGCACACACACTTTTTGACACGCTAAAACTATATGCCTGGACCTCCTTTTATAGTATAAGAAGGTTAAGGTTTACATGAAAACTAATAAAAGATATTAAATAAGTAAATCATCTAATGTTTATCTTGATATTTTTTCATCTTTATCTTTTTTTGACCAAATCTTCATTTTCTCCTACATCTTGTAGAATCCCAGAATGACGACTTTGGTCTTTCGTGTTTCCATCTTGTTTCATTCATGTTTTGTCTTATCAACTCAAATATAATTCCCAACAATCTTCCCCTAGTTGATAATGACAAAACCAAATAAGCACGAACTTCCCCTGAAGTTAAAATACGAATGAAAACTTCCCCTTAAGCTACCAAGGATCTATAAGTTGTGAATCATTAAATCTTCTTCCCCTTTTTGTAAATATCAAATAGGGGACTAAATTGTGCAACTTGATCTTCAAAACTACAAACCAATATTACACTTCCAATCCAAGTATTCCAATGACCCAAATTGCCCTCCATTACGCACTTTAAGAAAAATGAACTTGAGCAGTAGAAACTTACACTAGCAGTAGTAACAAAGACTAGTAGTAGTAGTAAAAACCATTACCTCGATGTAGCATATAAATGGTTAAACATTTTAACATTAAGCTTCCCCTGAAACCCATATGTTAACCATTTCTTGAATCTTCAAATTCTGTAGGCTTTATGTAATGATTACTGATGAAGAAAACTAAGTATAACGAACTTGATGCTGAAGTAGAACAACCCAAACTTGTGTCTTGTATCTTGCACTATCCACGTGACTTCGAACGTATACCCAAACCGATGTATAGGGAGACCGCAATCTCTTGACAATTTATCCTCATCTTCTATGAGACACATAACCAAAGTGATAGCAAATGTGAGCATTGAGCACCATAAGAAAAATCACACACTTTTGCTAGATTTTGACAAGTCTTCGTCACACCATTGTAAGCACGAACAAGTTATCTTTAAAGTCAATGTCCTGCTATAAACACGACTTTAAGATATGATAAGAACACGCATCTGTGAAACTCAACTACAACATCAAATAAGTGATAATCAACTGTCTTCGTAATCACATCTTCAAATAATCCCAAAATAATAGCCATAAATCCAATAATAATAAACTGTTGTAAGAAACAGTTCTATCCGAGATCCAAACGCGTCTGTTGTCCCACATCGGACAATGCTAGCAGTACAAATAATTTCCTTCTAACAGTACTAAGTTCAAACAAACAGTACTAAGTACACTCACTGCCTTTGATTCCAAGAGCAGTAGTAATCACAAGGCTAGCAGTTGTAATTATCTTGAAGTATCATACCTTGTTCAAACAGTACCTTTGAGCCCACGAACATGTAGTACCATTATACGAACAACACCAATAAAATCCCATGGCCCAATAGCAATAAAGCCCAATCATTAACGAATAGCTTTAACATTTCAAAAGCAGTACTGATATTGAAAGGCAGCAGTACTAACACACAAATATCAAAACCAACAGTAGAAACTTCTAACTTACTACTGTTCTTCAAACGTGACAACATTAACTTATACCTTGACAGCGAGCAGCACTAAGATCATTGGCAGTATTAACATACGAGCAGTACTAATAATCACGAATAGTATTAATACCTTATCAATATCAGCAGCTTTAAGTATTTATGGGAACCAAATATAAATCATAAAGATTAGGACTTGCTTATTATAACAGCTCCCAAAAATATATCAATCACGAATTAGCTACCAAATATATACAGGAGGTTATTATGTGAGTCAATCCCTAAAAATTTGCAAACCAAACATGTATCCTCCTAAAAACTACGCATCCATATTCCATATCATGTTGCTTTCCAAAATCTTCTCAACACAAACGCATCTCTCTTCCAGAAACACGAACAAGAAACACAACCTTGAAACCTTAAGATTAAAAAACCTACCGTCATAGATACGTGCCCATCTGCTGCTTCTTTTCATCGCTAGCATTATTAACTCACTCCATTTACCCTGGCAGTAGTAATACTCAAAACTAGCAGTACTAATGAATGCAAGCAATACTTGGTTGTTAACGACCAGTACTAACTTGTACTGGCCAAAACCATCACAAGGAGTATCAAAACCTTCGCCTTAAACGAACATCAAACTGCTAAGGATACCTTTTTTTAAGTATCCAGATGACACTTGTATAGCGTCACAAAACTGTCGCTAAACTTACACAAATTAGCATTCTTAACTCCAAACTTCAAAGCAGAAACACGACACCTTTTTCATCATAAACTCGACCATAATAACACCTTGTAAGATCCTAGATCATGAGCCACGAGACTCTGATACCAATTGTGGAAACCTAAAACACGTGATAGGTTCTTTGATCGTTTAAGCTCCTGTTTGTTTAAAACATGATCTAGGATGAATTAATAACAAAGGCAGAATATTCAAACGTTAAATCATTGTTATTAATACAAGGTTTTTCATCATCATCACCTAAGATACATGACTACAACAAGCCCCAATCTTACCTGATCAATGGTAAGACGGTTACATCAATAGGAATCATAAAATTCTTAAGGCTACACCACCATGCTAGCATCTATCTCTTCCTGTGGGATGTGTAAAACCATACACACAACACGTTTTACACCTTTTGTGCACACACACTTTTTGGCACACTAAAACTATATGCCTGGACCTCCTTTTATAGTATAAGAAGGTTAAGGTTTACATGGAAACTAATAAAAGATATTAAATAAGTAAATCATCTAATGTTTATCTTGATATCTTTTCATCTTTATCTCTTTTTGACCAAATCTTCATTTTCTCCTACATCTTGTAGAATCCCATAATGACGACTTTGGTCCTTCTTGTTTCCATCTTGTTTCATTCATGTTTTGTCTTATCAACTCAAATATAATTCCCAACAATCTTCCCCTAGTTGATAATGACAAAACCAAATAAGCACGAACTTCCCCTGAAGTTAAAATACGAATGAAAACTTCCCCTTAAGCTACCAAGGATCTATAAGTTGCGAATCATCAAATCTTCTTCCCCTTTTTGTCAATATCAAATAGGGGACTAAAGTATGCAACTTTGATCTTCACAACTACAAACCAATATTACACTTCCAATCCAAGTATTCCAATGACCCAAATTGCCCTCCATTACGCACCTTAAGAAAAATGAACTTGAGCAGTAGAAACTTACACTAGCAGTAGTAACAAAGACTAGTAGTAGTAAAAACCTTCACCTCGATGTAGCATATAAATGGTTAAACATTTTAACATTAAGCTTCCCCTGAAACCCGTATGTTAACCATTTCTTGAATCTTCAAATTCTGTAGGCTTTATGTAATGATTACTAATGAAGAAAACTAAGTATAACGAACTTGATGCTGAAGTAGAACAACCCAAACTTGTGTCTTATATCTTGCACTATCCACGTGACTTTGAACGTATACCCAAACCGATGTATAGGGAGACCGCAATCTCTTGATAATTTATCCTCATCTTCTATGAGACACATAACCAAAGTGATAGAAAATGTGAGCATTGAGCACCATAAGAAAAATCACACACTTTTGCTAGATTTTGACAAGTCTTCGTCACACCATTGTAAGCACGAACAAGTTATCTTTAAAGTCAATGTCCTGCTATAAACACCACTTTAAGATATGCTAAGAACACACATCTATGAAACTCAACTACAACATCAAATAAGTGATAATCAACTGTCTTCGTAATCACATCTTCAAATAATGCCAAAATAATAGCCTTAAATCCAATAATATTAAACTGTTGTAAGAAACAGTTCTATCCGATATCCAAACGCGTTTGTTGTCCCACATTGGACAATGCTAGCAGTACAACTGATTTCCTTCTAACAGTACTAAGTTCAAACAAACAGTACTAAGTACACTCACTGCCTTTGATTCCAAGAGCAGTAGTAATCACAAGGTTAGCAGTTGTAATTATCTTGAAGTATCATACCTTGTTCAAACAGTACCTTTGAGCCCACGAACATGTAGTACCATTATACGAACAACACCAATAAAATCCCATGGCCCAATAGCAATAAAGCCCAGTCATTAACAAATTGCTTTAACATTTCAAAAGCAGTACTAATATTGAAAGGCAGTAGTACTAGCACACAAATATCACAAACCAACAGTAGAAACTTCTAACTTACTACTGTTCTTCAAACGTAACAACATTAACTTATACCTTGACAGCGAGTAGCACTAAGATCATTGGCAGTATTAACATACGAGCGGTACTAATAATCACGAATAGTATTAATACCTTATCAATATCAGCAGCTTTAAGTATTTATGGGAACCAAATATAAATCCTAAAGATTAGGACTTGCTTATCATTACAGCTCCCAAAAATTTATCAATCATGAATTAGCTACCAAATATACAGGAGGTTATTATATGAGTCAATCCCTAAAAATCTGCAAACCAAACCTGAATCCTGCCAAAAACCACGCATCCATATTCCATATCATGTTGCTTTCCAAAATCTTCTCAACACAAACACGTCTCTCTTCCAGAAACACGAACCAGAAACACAACCTTGAAACCTTAAGCTTAAAAAACCCGTTGTCATAGATACGTACCCATCTGCTATTTGTTTTCATCGCTAGCAGTATTAACTCACTCCATTTACCCTAGCAGTAGTAATACTCAAAACTAGCAGTACTAATGAATTTAAGCAGTACTAGGTTGTTAAACGACCAGTACTAACTTGTACTTGCCCAAACCATCACGAGGAATATCAAAACCTTTGCCTTAAACGAACATCAAACTGCTAAGGATACCTTTTTTTAAGTATCCAGACGACAATTGTATAGCGTCACAAAATTGTCACAAATTAACATTCTTAACTCCAAACTTCAAAGCAGAAACACGACACCTTTTTCATCATAAACTCGACCATAATAACACCTTGTAAGATCCTAGATCATGAGCCATGAGGCTCTGATACCAATTGTGGAAACCTAAAATACGTGATAGGTTCTTTGATCGTTTAAGCTCCTATTTGTTTAGAACATGATCTAGGATGAATTAATAACAAAGGCGGAATATTCAAACGTTGAATCATTGTTATTAATACAAGGTTTTTCATCATCATCACCTAAGATACATGACTACTACAAGCCTCAATCTTACCTGATCAATGGTAAGACGGTTACATCAACAGGAATCATAAGATCCTTAGGGCTACACCACCATGCTAGCATCTATCTCTTCATATGGGACGTGTAAACCCACACACACAACATGTTTTACACCTTTGGTGCAAACACACTTTTTGGCACACTAAAACTTTATGCTTGGACCTCCTTTTATAGTATAAGAAGGTTAAGGTTTACATGGAAACTAATAAAAGATATTAAATAAGTAAATCATACTGATTATAATGTTGCAAAAGGTTTTGATGCAGGAAGATTTCAGTACTTGGTCTCAAGTATTGGAATGCTTAATCCTTAAATGTCTATATCTCTTTATGTTTTTGTAAAAGTTTTGTAAAGGTTTAATACTGTTAGTTTTCTCAAATAATATTGCTAAGTATAATTAAAACTGCCTGTTATACTTAAGACTGCTTGTTAAAACTGTTAGTCATACTTAACACTGTCAATAAGAAAATACTTTGTATCTTGTATTTTTGTACTATGGACTAACATCTGCAGGTAAAGCATATTGAATATCTGATGTTGAATGCTTCACCTTTGAAGAAATGTTTGAGAGAAAGTTAAATGATCTTGGATCCCAGTTTTTAACTTTTATTCATGGGTTATGCATAAATATGGATCCTCATAAATTCCCACATGTCTATCTAGTCCTTTCTAGTGTGCTTGTAATGAATAGAGGCATGTTGTTGTATAATTATTGAAGACATAGTTAATACTGGTAAGCAGAAAATTACTACTGCCAGGCAAAAGTTAATGCTGTTGAGATGACTTGGGTGCCAAAGTTAACTATTACTATTCTGTTACATAAACAGACTTAACTAGAACAGACTTAACTAAATATGACCAGTATTAACTATAGTACTGCTACTCTACCAGTACTAACTTTAGTACTGCCAGACTTAACTATTATACTACCAGTGTTAAGTCTTTTACAATCTATTTCCCAACAAAATACTTTAGATCTTGTATTTTTGTGCTATGGACTAACATCTGCAGGTAAAGCATATTGAATATCTGATGTTGAATGCTTCACCTTTGAAGAAATGTTTGAGAGAAAGTTCATGATCTTAGATTACAGTGTTTAACTTTTATTCATGGGTTATGCATAAATATAGATCCTCATGAATTCCCACATGTCTATCTAGTCTTTTCTAGTGTGCTTGTGATGAATAGAGGCATGTTGTTGTATAATTATTGAAGACAAAGTTAATGCTGTTAGACTTCTGGTTCATACTGCTAGGCAGAAAATTTCTACTGCCAGGCAAAAGTTAATGCTGTTGAGATGACATGGGAACCAAAGTTACAACTGTTTGGCCAAATTCTTATCTATTGAAGCATTGTTTGAGGGGAGGCCTATTATGTAAATATGCAGTCAAGTATGGATGAAAGGATATGTTATATCAAAAGTATGTTAAAAGAATCAAAAGCATCTAGGCATGTCAAAAGAGGTCGGGACACCAAGATACCTCAGTCTAGTGGTCCCTCTAAAAAAGGTTGGTGATGAGGCTGTCCATAAGGAGTTGGGTGACAGAATGGAAAGGGCTGCCACTACTGCTTCTAGCTTAGAAGCAGAGCAAGACAGTGGTAACATCAAATAAGACCCAATCCATTGCAACACTTAATGAATTAACTCCTTATGGAATTGGTTCAGGTAGTGGTCCCAGGTGCCAAGATACCATATCGGGGGATGTGAATGCTCAAACTAGGTTTGAGATTACATCTAAACAGTCTAATGATCCACCTCTCTCAAGAGGTTACACACTTGGAAGTGGGGGAGGATAATATGAAACTATTGGAATTGATGGAATTTATACAAAACTGTCTGCATTGGTGAGCTCAAAAGAATAGAGAGATATGTGATATGAAAAACAAAAAGAGTGTTTTGGTGAGCCAAAAACAAT
>BQNB010035414.1:0-11167 GCA_026074375.1 Tanacetum coccineum | reverse complement strand
GCATAGACGATACAGACAATGACGAAGGCTCAAAAGTAAAGATCGCAAAGCATGAAGGAACAAGCCTACAACAAAGAACAAATAGAAATACCAAGACCACATGAGCTTAACGACGAAAGCAATCTCAATGATCTCATGAATAAGTGTCGTCAATGAACTCACTTCGGAGGAGATTGTTAGCCTCAAAATATTAAGTCGAACATGAAGTTCGTTCATTATGTACTTAAGTCTCAGTCAATCAATTAGTTAAATGTTGTAATAGGAAAGTATCGGGATTCAGGCTCGATAGTTAATCTAATATTGTATATGTTTCGGGTTTAATCCCAAGTAAAACCCGAGCCTGGGTCCTAGTCAAATATCCCGAACGTCACTTTAAGTGTCGGGGTATATATATACCTTTTCCACCAAGGAAAAGAAAAAAAGAGTTGATTTCATAATAAACTCTTTCATTTCTAAATAATATCTCTAATTTCTCTCTCAACTCTCTCACTAGTTTCTCTCTCTAGAAATCATCTCTCTTTCTCTTTTCTTGATCGATTCGTGGTTCGTTATATGAAGTGGAAGTGATAATCGGGATCCTACACTACTCAGTTTAGATCTAACACTAACAGAAGCTACACGGTTTAGTGATGTACAAAATCCTAATCAAGAATCTCATATCGACTACTACTCCCCTTTAGACTCCTATCTCCTCTCCATCCTAGCAACACGATCTGTCAACTCTAATCGCTCATACCTCTCCTTAGTAATCTGCCTCCTCAATCATGGTTCTCCCTCTGAATATCATATATAGCAAGCCACAGAGCTGCTCTTTGGGCATCTTTCTGACCTGCCTATGCCTCTAAAGCTAATACCGACTTCCATATAGTACTAAATGTCATCATAGCTCTCTCCTGCTCCCGCTCTAAACTCCTAAACCTATGCCTCTATGAAAAGATCTCATCTCTAACCGCCCCTGACCTAGTATACAACTCCCCAAGGTCTCAATCATATCCCTCAAACAAGGTAGGTGGTAGTGCATCCAAACGCTGCGTATGATGATGGAGTATGCTCTCGTAAAGCTCTAACTGCACCCCTACCTCTAAGAATTAATCCTCATCTACCGATATAGTGGCTGCTAGGGTAGTCACTGGCGAAGCTATGGGTGATAGAACTACTAGGGATGATGGTGAAACTGGCTAGGAACCAGACGACCACTCAAGAGATGGCGGTGTCTGAATAGGTGCAGCTGGTGGTACATAAGTCAGAATGTCAGTATAAACCCTTCCATCCTTAGGATCTGCCCATGTAACAAGGGTGGGCAGTCTAAATGCATATATCCTCTCTGCTCCCTCATGACCTGGCACAAACCTAGAGCTCCGTCCTACCTCAAACGTACTGGGCATCGAGCCCTCTCTTAATGCCAACTCATGGAGTCTCAACGCCCCATATCTAAGACCTAAAGGCTCGTCCACAGCTGTATCCACAACCAGAACTACCTGTTACTGACCCTCAGGTGCAGCCTCCTCCTCCTCTGAACCAGGACCCTCGTCCTCTAAACCATGACCTCGTCATCTGAACTAGGACCCTCATCCTCTGAACCCTCTCTCTTAGTATCTGAATCTGAACTCTCCTCCTCAGGGTCCTCTACAAGCTCTGATGTACCCCGATACCTCTTTCGTATGGGAAGGATCGGAGATGATGATGGTGATGGTGTCTCGTAAGAGGATCTATACCTCTTCCGAAAGGAAGATGGGGACAAAGCAGCTGCCTCTGCTATTCGGGCTGACATGCCCAGGGATAGGGTCGGCTGAGTACGCACAGCCATACATGTGGTCCTACAGTGGAACAAAACTCGGGTGGGTGAAGCCTGAGTGAGTGGGTAACAATGGTGCGATGAGGTGATCCTAGTATCTGATGGCTTCGAAACCTCAAACTCCCCACCAGTAATGGGTGCCATAGAAAATAATGGCTGAAACTCCTCTATCTCTGAGGGAGCCTCCTCTGGGTCAGACTCAATATCCGTATCAACTAAGTGTGTCTGCCTAACTGCCATATAAGGGTCATCATGTAATGGGGTGGGCACTCAAGAGCTCTGAGCTCCGATAGTCTGTGAGCTAATCTCTAGATCAGGGTGAGCTGGGGTAGACATGACCTGTGATAACACGATAAAGGGTATAAGTACTCCCATAAAATACCATTACTCAAATTATCAGCATAATCTGCTTACATATAGTAATCAACATAACGCTTGAAATTAGGTGTTCGTAACCGTACACACACACACACACACACACACACCCACACACATAGATAATATAGGAGATGATATGCACACCACACAAAGTGATGTGCACACCACAAAATTACATGTGTGATGCATATGGTACAACACCACATATGCATTTTTGTGGTGTGCACATCACTTTGTGTGGTGTGCATATCAACTCCCATAAATATATATATATAAATATATATAATATATATATATATATATATATATATATATATATATATATATATATATATATCAGGTATACCGAAAAGGTACGAACGACAAACAAGTACCAACAAGGTTCGATACAACACAAGCGCCTCAGGGCGTCATGCAACACAACAACATAGCTACTAAGGACACATCATTAATCACCCTCGCTACCAACAACATATCTACCAAGGTTCTCAGGGCATCATGCAATACAAATAAGGCAGCATGGCAAACACTTAGCAATCAACGAAAATCTAAACCTCAATGCTCGCAAGCATTCTTATACCACATCACCACGTGACAGTACATGTTACACAATATGTACGTTCAAGGTCAATTCATTTTTAGGTGGTCTTAGACTTCACATTTTTCCCTCCTTCTCCCCTAACATAACTTAAGAAAACTACCCTCATCATTTCATAGTCCTTCATGAATTAGACATAGTTGATCAGGCTATGTGTAATTTAGGAAAGCTATGAACTGATCAGGCTAGTTAACTTTTGTCATGTTCAATATTTTTCAAAACTCTAGTTTGGTTATAGTTGCGTTTTCTTTTTATTTAAAAAATCATTCTCTATAACCTTGGCTCTAATTACCAATCTGTCACACCCCGTCAGCGGCGGAAACACAAGAATGCGACATAATGATTCACATTGCACAAGATAAAAGATCATACCATCCAAAGTTTACAAAAGATTAATTAAAAGGTTTCGTGTTTCATTCTTGATAAGTAAGACCTCAGTCTAAAATCCTAACCCCTAAAGGCGCACATCTTTAATCTCCAATACCATCCATTTACCTTTATCCAACCACACCTGAAAATGATACTCGAAAACGTCAACTATAATGTTGGTGAGCTCGTAGGTTTGAAGAAAACCCAGTCACTGTGCCAATATTTCAAACAGTGGACAATTGTGCAATATGACAGTGAATATATACAAAAACTCTCAAAACCCATGACTTAGTGATGACATCAAATGACGTCTAATTTATAGCATCATTTATCCCATGTTATTAACCTATTATGTAGAGTTATTGCAAAGAATTGTTACTTAATCGTTTATATTTGAGAATTGTAGTAATTATGGAGTAATTGGAGAAAGATAGCAAAAGGCGCACATTCTGGAGCTTAAATAAAGATATTTTGAAGATTACTATTCAGAAGACCAATACGCCGTAGCCGTCAAGGAAGATACAGCGTATCTGTGCGTGCCTGCAACTACTCCAAATACCACAAAGGAATAATTCAATACCCACGTATCCAGAGAGACTCAATACGACGATATTCAAAGTATGAGAATCAATATAATATTTGGAATGATATCTAGAGTAGGTCCTCTACTTTAGAAATCCCCAATACGCGGTATTCTAACTACTTGGTTACGCCGTATCCAAACTGACTTCAGACACTACTATTATTGAGTAAAATACTCAAAATACATGTTTTACAGTGTGCTAAATCAATATTCTTGATACCTTTAAAACCATATAAGCGATTTTTCAGAGGAGAAACAATGTAGAAGAGGTCTGAGCCAACGTATCAATTCTCTAGAGACATTCGTGTAATCCTCCTTAACTTTAGTAATCATGCAGTTTTTTGGTACATTTGCTTAACTCGATTTGTTTACCTTGGCTAATAATTGCTCTCTGTATTTATTATGACGTTTGAAGGCTAATACGCCTCTTTGGGTTTAGCCCATTATTCTGAAGATTTGAATGTTTGGTATTTGTTTATCGTGATTTCATTGATTTTATCATTGTATGCTTGTTTTTGTTTATCCAATTAATTAATTGTTTACGACAGTCTTTTGTATGTTGGTCCTGTCATTACAACTGGTTTTCTCTAGTGTGAAGAGGTATATACTATCCATACACACCCCCCACCCCTACTAGGCGGTGCCTAACGGGTACCAAGTAGATCTAGAGTTCGGGATGACTCTCCTTATAGTTATTTTTACATCTAGAATTATTGTTACATAAATCATTGTCCTTTACTAAGTCAGTGTTCTAGGATACGTCTTCGGGCCATTCTTTAACTTGTTAATTTGGATTATTGCCATATGGTTTAACTTGATCGTGCTGTACTTAGCCGTGACCTAGGAATTCACAAGTAACGTTCTGATTCCATTGATAGTCTTGGACAAGTGAGTTACTACTTGTGTTACTTAAACTTGCCATCTTAAGATGTGAAATATGGGGTAGAGTCTCTATTGAGCTAGGGTATATTTGACAAGATACATTGCTTTAATCCCTAGATAGATTTATATTTAGCCAAATAGGTTGCTTTATACAATTGCTTTAATTGATGACTGAATGTAATATGTTTAGGTTTAGGATGATGTATCACCTAATTCGCTTAAATATGATTATGCCACCTCGAGAGAAGAAATGCATTGTTTTAATAAACAAACCAAACTTTCTAATCAGATTCATTATGGTTAATACAGTTTGGGCTTTCTTATTTAAGCGTCCCACGAGCTCCGCTACCTGTTATCTTTTGTTAATTAGCTTTTGTGGGTTAAAGTGGTTTGAATTGAATTTGGATTAGCTGACACTAGGTTTAAAATAGGTTTAGAATAAATTAGGAAGTAACCATAGTTCTAGATAGCCACCAGATATTAATTAAATTGATAGATTTAAACTCCGACCATTCAAGTGTTATGACAACATCTACATTAACACGAGAATACTAACTACCGATCGTGGTACATACGCCGACACATCAATAAAATTTAAACCTCGCTTCAAGTGTTGTTTTTTGTTTAGTCGGCAAAATATAAATTTAAAACTTGAATCAATAAAATATACACCACACAACGACACATCAATTTTTTGGCGCCGCTGCCAGGGAGTGAAAATTAATCTTGATTTTTATTTGATATTTTGGTTTTTAACATTAGATTCGATCTAGCCATTAGGATTAGTGTAGTTTAGAGTAATTTGTATTCTTGTTTATTGTATTTATGTGATACGGTGTATTCAGTTCACTGAATACAACGTATTGGTTATTTAATAGTTCTTTCTAGCTTAAGATTATTTTCAGGAGGGATGATTTCCAACATGGAATATGCGAAGAATATATCATGTTCTTGAGAAGAAAAATCTTGTCAGCTCTTGTGGTCCAGGTGTTTATAACATGGATAAAAATGCTTAACATTATGGGTTAAGATCAGGGTTGAATGACAGGTCTTTAAGTCCTCGGATTTGTTGAAGCTGAATTCCCCAGTCTAGTGTTCCATATTGACGATTACCGTATACACCTAAGGAATGCCTTCTCATTCCATGGCAAAATCTCAAGTATGACTCTACTGTCAACGATGTGTAGACTTTTAGATTATCATTTGATGAATCGTCGATGAGGATTACAATATATAATTTCGTGACGATTAAACTCGTTTTCTTTATATAAATGACTTTTCTCATCTCAATTTGAAATCAGATTCGGAAAATCGATTAATGAATAATGCCCGGTATAAATTCTTTTCAGCCACCCACAGCCTCCATGAGCCAGTTATAATGATGATTTAGATTCTTTAATGATTTTTGAGAACAAATTTTCACGCCATTGTTTACAATGATGCCTCAAACGTCTATAAATCGGATTCATTAACTGAACCAATCTTAAACCCTCGACATATCGATGAATTTAACAATGAAACCATCAGTGTTGATGTAAATAAGACGGAGAAGGAAACAAAATATTTTAATGTACTTTAATGATCTATTTCCATTCAACACTTATTCGTCTCATTGATGATTTAAGTCAGATAAGGAACACATAATCGATATTGATGTTGCATATAATACATTCTTTAGAGATGGTAATGAATCCCCCCCCCGCTCTGTAACATAGCGAACAAATAAACTTATGGATACAAGTTACAATAAAATAGATCAAATTTTCAATGAGGAAAGCCTTGTCTTGGAACTTAATGCGAATATCGTAACTTGGACTTATCTTTTCGACGGGATGCTATTTATGCTTTATTATGAATTTGTAATGTGACGTTTGGCTTTACGCGTTCGACCCTATAAGCGGTATTATAAGATGGTGATTGTGCGATAATGTTGCGGAGGCCAAGGTACGTTTTCTTTACTTTGATAAATCTTTAGGAAAATTGGTCTCCAAGAAAGGATACGACGTATAAGAAATAAACCTATATGGCGTATCCATTGTTTTTTCATTACATATGACTAAGGTCAACATAATCGCCCAATTATGGCGCGATATTATACACATGTATTACGGCGTATCAAATTTGGGTACTAAAAACCCAAATCATTACGCAAGTTATTCAACTTGATAGTAAACTATTGTACAACTCAAGACAAACGAAGATTCCTTTTCCAAGTTGTTTGGATAATCATTACTGTGATGAAGAAGAGGGGAACTATCGACCAAAATTCATATAAGCTTAGGGAGCTTCACATATCAATGACACCATACCCTGAAAGGAGAAAGACCCAGGGAGTTTCACTTTACTTTGCTTTATTAATAATACTTGCTTTAACAATGCCTTTGTTGACTTAGGAGCTAGCATTAGTGTTATGCCTCTCTCGACCTACCTTAACTTAGGATTAGGCGAATTAGCTCACACTAGGTTGACAGTGGAATTGGCAGATAGGACGGTGAAATATCCAAAAGGAATAGCTAAAAATTCTAGATAGTAGACTTTATAATTGGCAAATTTACTTTCCCAGTAGAATTTATAATTCTTGATATGCCCGAGGATATCAAAGTGCCCTTGATCCTCGGAAGACCATTTTTGTCTACCACCCGTGCTAAAATTGATGTTTACAAGAAAAAGATTACTTTAAGAGTTAGGGAAGAAAAGATTATTTTCAAAAGCGTTAAACCTGCTAGTAGTTTAATTAAGAGGGTCTACATGCTAAGTCTGAGAGAAAGAATGGAACGTGATTTAGAGGCTAGGCTTATAGGAGAAACTTTGGTGTTAAATAGATCATTAGACCGTTTCTTGGAAGATTACATTGAATTAATGATCTAAATGAACCATTTGAGCTCAGGAGAAATCAAGGAAATGATTTGATGCCCACTATTAAGGAAGGTGAGGTAATTAAGTAATTTAGAACTAGGGATGAAGATCTTGATACTGGAATTGATAATTACCCTAGTTATTGTGACGATGATAAGAAAATCCATATAGATTGTGCTCACAACTTAAGGTTTTCTTGCATGATAGGATTTGAATTAACTCACGCTACATTTTCCCATTATTGTATGTCAATGTAATGTCCAAAAAGTTTCATAACTCTATAATGAAAGATAAGATGATGTACAAAGGGAATAATGTTGTAGGAGCCGTAATGAATGTGCCTATTTTTGTTGGAACTTTTCCGTATGAATGACTTTTGCAGTTATAGAACATAAGGATGCTTATCCGTAACAAGGAATGGAAATTCTGATAATGGTGCCTATGTACATGGGTCAAATAAGCTTTTGGAAACAAGTCATGATAAATCTAATAAGTTTTTCAAAATTAGGGGAGTTTCTCATTTTCCTAACAAGTCAATGATAAATCTAACAAGTCATCTGGCGTATTCATTAAATGAGTCATCTTAACAAAGGGATGTCATTCATTTTCCTAATCAATAATTTGTATGTGCCATTTGGCGTATTCATTAAACAAGTCATGATAAATCTAACAAGTCATCTTAACAAAGGGATGTCGTTCATTTTCCTAATCAAGAATTTGTATGTACCATTTGGCATCTCGTTCGACCCTAAATTATTTTATAAGGATGGGATTAAATTAGGGCAAGTCTAACTTAAAGACTTTTCTGTAAACAAAAGTGCTTGTCGAGAGACAACCCGGAATGTATTTTCAATTTTCTTATCGAGTCTATCTTCCCAGACTGTCTATATGGCGTATCCAAACCCCATGGATAAAGCGTATTGACTATATAGACGTTATCCACTCTTTATTTTTAGCACAGTCTATACGACGTATTCATTATATGAATAAAGCGTATTCGACACAGGTATCAATACGGCGTATCTTGGGGTATGGATATGGCGTATCGGCTCCCTGTACAGTTTTAGGTATTTATTTCGAGTCTAACCAAACGAATACACGTAGATAGAATTGCATTTGTTTTTTGAGAATTTACACTGGACCTCGTGAAAGGAAATCGACGACGTTGGTGATGTATTTACAAATCTGGAAATCTTGAAGTGTTGGAGTCTTGAAACTTCAAGGCGGCTGTTCAACACGTAATCTTGCTAAAAAACGCAACATGGAGAATCTACCGAGAAAATATCAAGGGAGTTTCTCATTCTAATTCTTTTTAAATTTCTGTATTTAATGTTTTATATATACAATGAGGACGTTGTATAATTCAAGTGGGGGGATGGAATTAGAATGTTTACTTGTCTTATTTTTCATATTAAAATGCTTAAATTATGGTCAAATTTAAAAAAATTTCAAGCATACTTTTGTGAAATTACTTGATATATAACCTGCACACAATAACCCTTGTTAGATATTGGGAGGAATTAACCTTTTGCGTTTCCAAATGTTTACCCAAATTCCATAAAATATGAGTGTGCCGGTGATGTTGTAGACTTTAGAACTTGGCTTGGTATATCTATTCGAGACCACAATGATAAGTACTATGGATTTAGATGGAGTAACTTGTTTAAATTGATAAATTTTAGGATTACACCCAAATCGCCTTTACATGTTGCTTATTAACTAACTACACCGGTTAGTCAACCTATCATTTAAACCCTTTTCCACTCTCATCTTTAGAGTGATGATCCACTAGAACAACTCGTAGAGCCAATCCTTTAGGAATTACACCAACTATTTGTTTCGTTACACCATTACACCTTAACCTACCCTGTTAGATTAAGTTTAATTTACAGTTGCTAGTTGCTTAAAGTGTAAAGTTTGTATTTCCCGAGTCTTGTGTCATTTTCTATCTTTGGTGCGGTTAGAAATTTGCACATTGCAAATGGGAATGTATATTGTAAGTCAAAATCATGTGATTTACTACCGTCAAATTAATGGTGAAATCGAAGAAAGACATATATATCGAAGTAATTATCCAAAATTATATGATCGTGAAGATTGTGACCACTACAACCAAGATTGCAGTTTAGTTAGCACAAAAAATATGAGAAAAAATGCAACAAAAAAAGAGAGAGAAAGGAAAAGTTGAAGATAATCGTTTCGCTTTTACGAATAGAATTACACGAAGGATCGATTATTCGTTGATACGCAACAAAAATCAACGATGTAAAGTATTGTATGAAGTGGAAGATATCGCCACTTGCCTTGTATAGTATGTAAAGTTTTGGGATGATTGGGAAGTTGACCGCTACAGGAATGCCAACCTAGGTTGTTGTTTTTGATCAATGATCAAGACGTTGTAAATAGTCGTGTCTTTGTCATGGTAACGGTCGGGAAAAGTGTCTAGCAACTTGTATCTTAGTCTTAATCTATTTGTTTCTTGATTTTTATTTAACAACAATTTACTTCTCTCTCACCTGATGATTAGCCGCTGGTTTTACGCGAATGAGGACTTGTTCGAGCATTCATGTCTATTCCGTCATTATGGCCATGTATGCATGTCTTAGGTACCTCGTTGGTTTATGACTATTGGTGAAAGTTAGAAGGTTCCTACCCTATATCATTCTTCATCCTAACCGTTGGTTAAATTCGAATGGGGATGTGATCGAACACACATGTCTATTCTGTATATTTCGATATGTATGTGTGCTTCAACTGCCTTGTTGGAGTGGTACTTCTGGTGAAAAATTGTAGAACGATCAACCGTAAACCTTTCACATTTACAATAACCAATATTTACCTTTTGAAAACTTGTTACTCCTTTAGTGGTGGAGATGTGTATCCTTGCCAAGCTTATGATAGAATACTCGTCACGGCCGAGCAATTGAGCGAATTAGTTACATGTTACCACATAGATTAGTTGAGTGATTTGAGTGTTTTCATCTTCCTATTTCGTGAGGTGTTTGGGTGTGTACTTGTAATTGATTGAACAAATGCTTTAACGGAAAATATCCTTAGGGATACATTTTGTAAACTTCTAAAGGCTACTTGAGGACAAGTAGGATTCAAGTGGGGGGATATTTGATGACATCAAATAACGTCTATTTTATAGCATCATTTATCCCACGATATTAACTCATTTTGTATAGTTATTGCAAAGAATTGTTACTTAATCATTTATATTTGAGAATTGCAGTAATTATGGAGTAATTGGTGAAACATAGCAAAAGGCGCGCATTTTGGAGCTTAAATGAAGATATTTTGAAGATTACTATTCCGAAGACCAATACGCCGTATCCATCAAGAAGATATGACGTATCCGTGCCTGCACTCACCAAAGACCACATAAGATTAACGATCAATACGCCGTATCCAAAGGACTCAATACGCCGTATTCAAGATATAGAATCAATATAATATTCTGGAAGATATCGAACGTGGTCCCTACTCCAAGAAATCCCCAATACGCCGTATCCAACCCATTGGATACGCCGTATTGAACCGACTTCCAAACATTATAAATAGAAAACTTAAAAATGAGTTTTAAGTGTGCTAAATCATATTCTCGATACCTAAACCACAAAAGTCGATTTTCAGAGGAGAAAGAGAGCAGAAGAGATCGAGCAACGTATTCAATTCCATAGGAGACATCGTGTAATTCCATATA
>BQNB010035413.1:0-50883 GCA_026074375.1 Tanacetum coccineum | reverse complement strand
ACCCCTTAGCACAAACTTCTGTGATCAAATGGTATCTTCCTTCGATTATAACCTGAAATATGATGAAGAAGAAGGTGATTCTTCAACAATTCCTCTAGAACAATTTTCCTAACTATTCTTGATAAAAGATGAAATGGACTGAGATTGAGAGGTGTATGTTTAGCACCAAATTCGTGCTTAATTTATAGGTGAGGTTAGTGCATTAGTTGTGGGAAAAGAGGAAATCAAGGGTTGCTCAATAATGGCAATCATTATGATTTTTGAGTAACTGAAGGTAAAGTGTGCGTCGTACTTGGTCATTTAATTCAATTGCATTTAACCCGCCATGAAGTACGCCGTACTTGGTATAAGTGCGCCACACTTTGGCTCTTTTCATTAACTCTCAATTTCTAGATCCTTCTCTTGATGACCGTTAATGTATTTAACGAAATATCTTTGCACGTTTAGTCATTTTCGTCATTCTTGATCCTGAAACAATTATTATACAAACAAACAACCAAATATGCAATGTTTCATGCATTAATATATATTTTCCACATGTTTTCGAATGATATTTTATGTATATTTGGAGCGTTATTAAATCCCCTCATACTTAGCTTATTGCTTGCCCTCAAGCAATCAAAGCGAAAGTATTTCGTTTTTTAAAAACAAATTAATGATCACAAGCATAGATAACATGACAAAGCAACTCACGAATTTTATAGATAAGATTATCTTCACACTCGCTCAATTTAGTGAAATGGATAGTAAACGAAAGTCACTCATACGCGCAGTCATGAAATGTTTAAATTAAAATAGACTTGCACAAGAAACTAAACTTCACCGACATGGCGTAAGCACCAAACATAAACACCAAAACAGGTAATTTATTTAGTGATATTATTTTCATATTTGCTGAAAAGGTTTATAATAAAATCATAATCCATTTTATCCGTAAATGTAACAAACATTTCTTTCACTTCCTAACTTTTTTTATTTTTTTTCAATTTCACCTGGGGGAAAACTTGCTTTCCTCCCAATACTTAGGATAAGCACACTACTTCAAACGGACTTAAAAGTTTTCAACCTTCGCAGTTCATTGTGATAGGGATACCAACATTTACGCTCTTTAATTCGTACGGATACAATTTCAAATAATTTAATTAAAAATCTTTTTGAACAAAATTATTGTATACTTATATTTATATTTTTATCACCTCTTAATCAGTAAAGTATTTATAACACGCGAACGTGTTCTTACTGTGGTCTCGTAAAGATTTCAAGCACAAGTTCTAGAATTAACAAATCACCGGCACATTCATATAATTTAAATCGATACCAATGCTCCAGAAAAGGTGACAAACTACAAATACATAGCCGTAACGATGTATGAGACACTTTTAATTGCATTCAAACCTTAACTCGAGAAAGCTAAAGATAAAAATCATCTTAGGTATCAAAAATGGATACCCGGATTCTTAAGATCTAATTCTCACAATTTTTCTGGATGGTATAAATATGCTAGTAATGTTATCAATCCAGAGTCAGATTGCTTGAATGTGATCACTAAAATGTTATTTCTCAAAAATTCTCATTTTTCATTTTTTTAACTTTTCCAGTTTATCTCCCCCTCATACTTAATATGAGCATTGTCCCTAATGTAAAATATTATAGAGAAAGATAAAATGGGAAAGCAAAGTAATACTCCCCACTTGATGATGGATTACTTGAATCTTTGCTTCGTGTCATTTCGTCATACGTTCTTCTTTTTCTTTTTCTTTTCCTGTTACAAATATAAATACTGCATAGCACACACAAATAATAACATTCCCAATTAATTAATAGAAAAGTACGATAATATTGTTTTGAATGCCAACAGAGGCATTTTACACACCATAATAGTAATAATAATAATTATAATATTGTTTTTTATGAAATTGTTTTTTTAAACATACATGACCCAGAACATTCGGTCACGAAACCAACTAGTGTCATCTCGACATTGTTCATCATCATCCTGCTGCTGCTGATACTGCGGTGGCTGGGGTGGGTACTGCTGATAATACTGATCATACTACGGTTAAGCATATTCAGGTGGGTTATAAGCTCCCTGTAGTAGAACACTGTAAACCCCAACCATGTGCTCAAATACTCCAGCATACATGTCCCAATGATACGACTGCCTATAAGCCATCCTCTCAATTGCTCCCTGATGTATCTCCATACTACCCATCCTCTCGTATAAGTCTTGCATTGATGCTCTTTGGGCTCTCGGGATAACAACTCTAGGTACATCCAGCTGTGGATCCTCGGGAATCAGTCTACCCTCAGATTCGATCAACTCTTTCAATGTAGTCGTATCCAAATCTATACATTAAACCGGAGCACTCAAACTTCTTAGCACCTCATCACTCAACACTCTTGCCTTCCTAGCAAGCTTCGTGATAAACTGTCCACCAAAAATCCGACTCTCCCTCTGAGTACCAGCTCCTTTTCTTTTTATCCACCTCGCAATCAACCAAGCAACATTCACATACCTATTTTGTTGTCTAGCATCAAACATACTCAATAGCCACAAATTATTTTTCAGTATTTTATCATACCCAGTTGTCCTCTGACACAAGCCATAAGTGATCATCTTGTGCAACACCTTCAAAACTGGTATCCTAATGGTAGAGGCATGACTCCTAAGTTCTCCTCTCGACTAATTCTTAACCAATACTCCTGAGTGTTAAAATGCTCATCACTACGCAAACCTCCTTAAAAATAAACATCAAAACCTTCCTCATCAAGCTCCTCAGCATGATATAATCCCAATCTACGAGCAAATTCCAACAAAATCAAACTGTGAGCACGACCACCAAGTCTAAACTTGATGATCTTGGTTTTCAATTCATCATCACAAACTTCATCAAATTTATAAGTTGAATAAAACTCGTGGCAAAGCTCTAAATAAATTGGTTCATTGATGTTGAAAGTTCTAATCCACGCCACAGAAGTTCTATCCTCATATAACTTAATCCTCAGCATTTCATCAATTTCTTCACCACACCCCATTCTATTTAGTACCTCCCAATTCACTACACATTGCGAGTAAACATGTCTAGGGAGCAAGTGGGCTAATTTGGTGTTATACCTAGACTTTGCATGTCTGTTGCAACCTTCCTATAATAAAAATTCATGATGAACTTGTAAAAGCAATACCTCTTCCACGGTTTCGTATTGTCTAGAGCGTTTGATTCTTGATGATCCGGCTTCATCATTGTTTCCTCCCATAGTTTACACATAAAAACAATCAACAATAAAGTATATAGTGATGTTAGAAAACAATTATCATCAATGGATGGGTTTTTGAATTGTTTTAAAGTTCTGTGAGCTTCTGGTCTAATAAGTGCGGCACACTTCATAGAAGTGTGGCGTACTTCCCGGAAAAATTTGAAAAGAGCGACAATTTTATCTTAAAACCGGCGTACTTTCTGGGCTGATAAAACAAATTTGAATTTTCTTATAATTTCTAACAATTAATTTTAAAAAAAAATTCATATTCATGAACAGTGTTTTTCAGATTTATAATAATTTCACCATGCATTTGATTAACAACTATTTGATAGCATAATTCAATGGGTTAATTATACACAATAGGCATTGATTTTGATTTCTCCTAATCTAATTATAAACAACCCTAATAATCAAAGAATTGAATAAATTAACAAGAAATAAGTTTAAGGATAAAATTAACATACCCTAGGCATGATTAAAAACTTGATGGATTGATCTTTTGAATTTTTTCTTCAATTTTTGCGAGAAACCCGACGGTTTTTGGTGAGTGTCTGAGTTTTATAAAGAGTTGAATCTTGTTTAATAAGTTTTATAGATTAAACCGTCGCAAAGTGCGGCACACTTCATAGATGTGCGGTGTACTTTCCTATTTTTACTATAAATTATATTTTTTTATATTATTTTTATTATTATTAATATAACACAAACTTACCTCGCACGTTTTATAACTTAAATGTGAAGATAATCATAAACATAAATTTATTTCAATCCATCAAAACTGACTCTTTTCTTTTTTATATTAATATTTATTCGACTAGTGTTCGTACATCAATGTAATCCATTATGGATTTATACAATTGATTTATTTTGACTCAAAGAAAAAAATAGGAGTATATAGTCACTCCTTTATTCCAAACGTGGTATTGGTGTATCAACTCTGAAACCAGTTGGGTGACATGATGTCACTCAACTTGTGGTACTTTTCTAACCCGTCTTCTTTGTTACGAATCCTTGGTCATATATATTTCCATACGGGTCAGTCAATCTGATCTCAGCATGCCACTGACCATCACTATCCTCCTTCTTATTAAAACATCTAATATAATCAGGTTTCCACTCAACATGTTGCAATGCGACAAGCAACGAACCAAGAAAACTGACTACTTTCTTCCAGACACATATCTTTCTGAATGGATTCATCACTTCTTGTAAAGCTAGAGACCGGTCCAACGAATCGCTACAGTTTAAGTACCTAGCATGTTTTGGTCCGTATATCGGTGCTCCAAATTTGTTTCTTTGAAACTCATACTCTTCTTCATCATCATTGTCGCTTTCTACAGTGTCCAAGCTTGTTTTGGCTGCACGAAAGGTTTGATGGCAGATTCCATCAAAAGTGGACGTGATGTTTTCAATCGTGTTCACTATGCCACCACAAGTGTGCAGAAATCCTCTTCCTACCAGTATCGGTGTGTCTCTATCAATTGGCATGTCTAAGATAAGAAACTTTGCTATGATGGTGGTAACACCCACTCAGCACAGAACATTGCTCAAAAGCCTCATTGGCTCTGCCTTCGAGTGATTTAACATCGAGATCCCCTTCTTTATATTATGTACTTCCTCTCTACCCAGCTCTTTGTAGATACGATATGGTATTACGTTGATATCTGAGCTAGTGTCTAAAAGTTTTATTAAACTTTACCCATGATTATTATTGTTAGTCATATTGTACCTTAAATAAATCAACTACACACTACACTTTAACGAAATATTACAACTACACTTAACCTATACACAATAGCTTCAAGTAATGCAAGAAATGAACACAAAAATCAAGAAATTTTTCTAGTCAGGTTCCCTCCCCCTATTTCGTGTATAAGGAAGCCTAGGGAGACAAGGAGCACACTAAAACCTTACTAACTCATTGTACATCACTAGCTCATTAAAGAACCAAGACTATAACATATTTTGACCAAGACTATCCCCTAAAACCCTCCCCTTGTTTCCCTCCCCATGTTTCCCTTGGTCTTGGTCTTCAACAAGTGGTCTTGACTAACTCTTGGCATATATATACTAGCATACTAGAAGAGATAAAACATACATACACTCTCTTGACCAAAAATCAACACAAACTCTCTCTTTGGTGCTCTCCTTACCCACGGCTCAAAACACTCCTCCCACACAAACCATACACATTTTTATACCACTTATACAAGCATACACACAACATATCTAAGACCTACTAAAATGGTTTGAAGTCTTGGTTAACCATTTACAAGAGTTAAGCAAGAAAATACAAGATCAGGTTTTCATTGGATTAGGTTTTCAAAGTCTTGCAAGCTTGGATTTGTCATCTAAACAAGGGTTTAGATTGTGTTGGTCATCATATTGCATCACCATAAGGTTATCTAAACCCTTTATGTCCTTACTTTTATCATTTTATGTGTTTATGTGTTCTATTTAGCAATATCACTTAGTAAAAATAAACATTAAACATGTAAAACAAATTTTCGCTTGTGATTATAATTTTGTACACCTTTTTCATGTGTTATGGTGGGTGAATAAATCATAGGACTAGAACCCTAAGGATGTAAGACAGGTGATAATAAAGTGTTATAAAATGGACTAGTAAAAAAGTGGTTAAACTAAAAATTATAAAACTAGTTTTAAACATATTTTTCTAAAAATAATTCAAAAGTTGCTGTTTTAATTCCGAATAATAAAGCCTTCATATTTATATTTTTAATAAAATACTACAATGTTATGAGAATTCCAAAAATGAAAGAACGTCGAAAAAAAACGATTTATAACGAAACAGATACGACATTTCCAAGTTTACGTAAAAAAAATACTTTTATAAAACTATTTTTATAAAAGTTACTATTCACCACAGAAACTTATACTTTTAAAACATCAATAAATCAATAAAACTTTTAAATACGAAGACGTACTCGAAAGAATCGCTAAAAACGGAGTTAAAACGAATAAGTTACGACATTTACAAGATTTACGATAACTAAATCTATAAAAATAAATATATAGCTGTTATGAACAGTAAAAATCACTATTCATCAGAAAAACTCAGATTTAAAAAATGTCATATTTTGATACGTCGTCTTAATACGAAGCGTGACGTAAGAAACTTACTTAAAACAAGAAAGTACGCCAGTTTATACTAAAGTATAGACTTATAAACGTTTTTTACTTATAATATGAATTCACTAAAATATTAGATGAGTGATGTAGCTATATAGAATTATATGTGGTATTAGTAATCATCAAAGTACTTATAATTACTAGGAGTTTCATAATGAGCCTCTTCGGGTGGCGTAATCCGACGATTTGTTGGATTACGATTTAAAGTGTTCTAGCTCCTCAAAAACCTCACTGCAACTATAATACATGACCTCATACTTATGATAGCCCGAACGATATTATATGACATACCACCTATACATAAATCAAGTGTATTATACATATAATACGTACCTTTATATTGGAATAGTTAGCAATTCGATCGTAGCGTGACGCATTTTCTAAAATGTGTAATACTTGTGATTACCATTCACACAAGTGAGTTCGTGAGCCCCTTTTTCTAACTACATACTTATTAAATCGGGGAGATTACATGCTTGATTTTCTAGGACACAAGTGTTTTCAAAACTGTATGCTATTCCTGATTACAATTATTTCCTAAGTTAACCGTATTGCCAATTTAAGTCCCCTTTATCAAGAACCGTTAAATACTTTGGGTATACGCTAGTTGTAATGGATAGAATCAATCGGGACCCGTCTGGGCTGTGGCTTCTAGTTGACCATGACGAGCAATTAACATTAGAAGAAAATCGTGGATGTTTGTCAACATCTGTATTAAGAAAAATTCCGTAGGATGTTTATGTAACATCTGTAACCGTGTTGTGCACAAACTCGAGTACTGGTATTGATTACATTTATTAAGCGTTAAAGGTCGTTGGTCATGAGCTTAGAGCAACAATACATGTTATAAGACTATTGAAGTGTTTCAATAGTCTACTATTAACTTCGATCATGTTGTCCACGCTATTTCTGATAAACCTATGAATTCACATCAACAATATTGTTGACGTTTTAGCATGTTTTAATCTAGGTGCTGAGGCATAAACTTGGATAAGGAGCCCGTGACGGATATCTAATAGAGGATTCTGATTACTTAAATTCAATGAAACTTTGTCTTAATAAAATCATAATGTCTTTTTAACAAAACTATGGACCGTAACCGTGAAAACTCTGATCTTTTGTAATGACAACAATCAATGAAACTTAGTTTTTAACGTCCATTTAAGGTCGTTTTCTATATCTTGATTTTTGTACTTTGACGTAGCACCCCATTGTTACCTTTCCGCTGCGACCTGATTTTGGGGGTGTTACACACGAAAGGTTTGATGACATCTGGGTCATTTTCAAAACCTAGTCTATAACCACAAAGTTTAAAGGTTTTCTTTTCTTTCATTTTTAAATACAGAATCTTCATCGCTATCCGTATCTACGCGCGCGATATATTCCCCGATCCATACTTACTTTTCCGATTACATTATTTGCAATTAAATACAACTTATTATATAATACTTGGTTAAATTCGATCTCTTAACGTCTATACTTTTGACATATCAATATCTATTTCATCGGTCAATTATATAAAATCGACCATCCTGATTAAACTATGAATTTATATATAACACGTTCTATTTCCTTTTTCTCTCTTATTATCATGTGCCATGCTTTGCATACGCATTAAAATTCTTAACAATTTGTGTACTTGCATGCTAGAATCATGCCGCCCCTAGAATTTAAGAGATGAAATCTGTTAAGAGAATAGTGGAAAAGCGTGTCCGCCAAAGCTATTGAAGAATATGAAAAGACAAGAGATGACTCAAACAATACTGGTGGATCTGGATCAGCAAATACTAGAGGAACTGTTGCACACCAGATGTGACAGGATGTATAGTATAATACATTTAATGAACGCACATCCCACTCTATCAACGGGACTGAAGGCGTAGTCGACTGAAACGCTGGTTTGAAAAGCTGGACAAGTGTTTATATTTGTAAAGTGTTTGAAGATGACAAGGGTAAAGTTTTGCTGTGTGTCACGGTCGAGAGTCCGTGCTCTGACCTGGTGGAACGAAATGGTTCAACACTTTAGACTTGCAAATGCTAAATCAGATCCCCTGGAGCAAACAGTAAAAGCTATGTGGACTCCTGAATACTGCCCGCAACAGAAATCCAAAGATGGAGCAAGAGGCATACACAATCGCTCCACGCACTGGTTTTTGAAGTTTCCTGAGAGGTGTCAAACTGAAAAGAAAAAGATTGAAAAGTACATACGAGGGATTTTCCCGAGGGAATCAAAGAAATGAACTACCTTCAAAGCCTGCGACTTTGCATGATGCAATCAACATGGCTCGAGAACTGATTGAACAAGGGGTTCAGGCTAAGGCATTAAGGATCAGAGATAGCAATAAAAGGAAGTGGGAAGACCAGCAAGGGAACAACCATCACCAGCAGCAAAACCGAAGACAAAAAGCTGCTAAGGTTTATGTTGCAGCCCCAGCATAAGAGGGTAGAGGCTACGCTGGAAACTTACAAGGGGCACTATTGCAAGGCACATCATCACCGGTCCGTGTCCTCACTAGGTGTGGTACATGGTCACAAGCTTTGTCACGCAGTAAAGGGGATTGGTCGAACTAGGATACCTGTAGCAAGAGACAATTCCAAACAGAATGGTGACATGCTTTGGTTGTGGGAATCAAGGGCACTACAGGAGTGATTGCCCGGAGTTAAAGAACTGAAACTAAGGAAACCAAGTTAAAGGTACTGAAGCACGTGGAATGGTGCATGCCTTAGTAGGAGGAGAAACCAACCAAAACCTTAACAACATGGAGGATGATATTAATGCTTAGACTTTATCCCTATAGGAATTTTCGCTTAAATTTCTATTGTACTTTCGCTTCAATTTCTGTTGTACTGAATGATTCAAATTATCTATCAATTAACAAATATGAAAACTCTCCATTCACTTAACTCTCTATACAAATTTTAATACAAATCACTCCACAAGAGATTATTAGGAAATTATAACACAATGTTTTGACGAAAATGAGCATACGCATCGTTACCCTCAAATATACATAGCCTGAAATAAAAAAAAAAGATCAACTATGTATAAATTCCAGGAGAGGACCATGCACATGCTATAGTAGTCACCTTAAAACTTCTATGTCAAGAAACAATTTCTATTTTGCATCAAAGTTTTGTGTGCGTATTCATAAAATGCGATTTACTTCTGGAATCGAATTAGTAACCGTACACTAAGCAGACCTTCACTCCCAACTTACTATATAAAGTCGAATCATCAAAAAAAATGTTACAACTGACACGTAAGTCTGAAGGGAACAAAAAACCCACAAGATAGCCGAAGCCTTGGTCGCAACAATAAATAAATTAAACCAACATCACACATCTTGAACACCCAAGTAAATCAAATTAGAAGGGAACTGCAAATGAGTTACCAGCGTGTAACAAAATTACTAAGGCATAAATAACAGTAACAAAAGATTTAATTGCCACAACATCCATTTTATTATCTTAGAAATAAGATTACATAAGGAACATAAAGGAAATACCAATTTTATAACACCCCTCTCCCTAATATCTCTTTCCTAGGGTTGTTAATCCAAAAGAGATCTACGCCGATTGCAACAGAACAATGAGGGGCAACGAGAATTGCTAGAATAAAGGCCAAATACTGAAAATCCATCTTTGTATGGTAGTTAGGCAAGATAAACCGCCGAGTGATATCGCAGGTCGCCATCAACGCCAAGAACGTGATGATGTGCAACATTTTGAGGATTGGATAAGAGAAAATGTAAGTGAAAGATTAAGTGTTGTATGGAGAAATGGAGGAGAAAATTTTGTATAAAAAGGGGGAAAGTAACCGTTGGGGGTTACTGTTCACCGACCGTTGGGGCACTGTTCAAAAAAAATAATAATAATAATAATAATAATAATTATCTACACCTCTTCATCAACATTATTCCGAAAGAAATATCCGCATCTTTTTCTCTGAACCCGTACTTTCGTCAAGTGTCGCAACTTGAGCCTTGAGGACAAGGCTCATTTAACGGGGAAGGACTGTAACAATCCGTATTTTTGATCAATGTACGACGTTATTAAATTCACTAATTATTTTTTTCTCGTACGCGTTCGCTTTTAAATTTAATAGTTAAGTTAAATCGCGTAAACTAAAAATCAACAATCAACGTAAACGGACACCAAACAAATTAAAGTTTACGTCAAGAAATCATTATATTATTATTACTAAAGTAATAATTTACTTATTATGTTTTATTTTTATCGGTTACGTAAAACGTTACGTTTCGCGATAAATTACGTTTAAGCATTCCCGGAATCACCAAAACTTTTCTACGCTTCAACAAATACCCACATTTATACCCAATACCCAAAGTTTTATTAAACTTTACCCAAATTATCATTGTTAGTCATATTGTACCTTAAATAAATCAACTACACACTACACTTTACAAATATTACATCTACACTTAACCTTTATACACTATAGCTTCAAGTAATGCATGAAATGAACACAAAATATCAAAGATATTTTTCCTAGCCATTTCCCTCCCCCTATTTCGTGTATAAGGCAGCCTAGGGAGACAAGGAGCACACTAAAACCTTACTAACTCATTGTACATCACTACCTCATTAAAGAACCAAGACTATAACACATTTTTTTTGGGTAAAAGGGACACTACCCCGGTAAAATATATTACTCCAAAAAAGTTAATATGATCACATTTACATATTTTAATCATATGTTATCCTTTATCAAAAATTTCAAATCATTTGACATTTTGGATATCAAATGAATTAAATATGTTATAAAAAATTAGGAGTAAAGGGTGACAAGATATTCACAAGCCTTGTTTGGATACAGATTAAATGCTCTCCTTAATGTTGACGGGAACTATAAGATAGTACCGAGTACAGTATTTGAAAATTTTTGAATTTATAAGAAATTCTGAAGATTTTACTTCAAGCACTATTCATATTGGCCTATATTTAAGTCTACACTACATATTTAAATATTCACAAGATTATGTATGAGAACGGGACTGATATGTTCAAAACCAAAAATGACATTAATCATTTTGTCCATGTTAGCATCAGATACAGTCAGTTGTCCGTCTTGATTCTCTCCTTTTTGGAAGTTTGGTTCTAGCGTCCACTTGAATCAACATCCTTTCTTGAGTAGATTTCAAAGCCTTATTGCAATTGCATTAAGAAGACTTGAAGTCTGGCACCCAAATCTTTGAAGTAACGCAATTAATTCGAAAACTCGAACACCAAAAGTCAATTTTAAGTCCCAGATCGTCTAAATTTCTCTTAACATGTATAGTGATGCTATTATTGAAACACCTAAAGTCAACTAAGTCCTAGATATCTCATTTATTCCCTCGCAGTAGACGAACTGATAACACCTAAGGACAAACTAGTCCCAATTTGTTACACTCTTTCCTTCTAATTGGTTATGACTAACTAGAGAATTATCATACTATATCATACCTATTTGTACCTCTTTGATCAAGTATTTACTCCTTTAATAAACCACGCTTGGTGATTGACTGTTTTAAAGGATGCATAAATAAATCAGTAACCAATCTTCTAACGCTTTAATCAATCTTATGTCAAAACATTTCTCTGGTTATTCAACTGATTGCATACCATAAATGACAAGTGTCTTTCATCCTATGTGGTTGGAGTCAGCGCACCGGAAAGTAACACGATAAAACAATGTTTTCTTCTGCGGTTAAGACCATTTGTATCTTTCGGAATGGCATACAATGAAATAAGGCTATGGATTCTATCAGTGTAGTTGTTTGTACCTTTCAGGTGTATTTACTTCCTTCCCCTTGATGTTTTCGATATCCCCTTGGTATGCAATTTAACATTCACGGAGATTTTACAATGTCTATGATTTGAAAGACAGTTTTAAAAGTTTATTTGGCACTTTCTCCCCGCTCAATTATGACCGTTTTCTATTTAAAGAGTTTGTAGTCATTGTTTGACGTGTTTCGAATTATCTTTGAATAATCCTTTCGTGAATTATGAATATTATTGATTCAGTTGTGAAGACAACTTTTTTCCTAATTGAAATAAGTTTTTCTTTCTATCTTTTGCAAAGTAAATGCACTAAAAAAGTAACTTATTCTTATGATGCATGGATATGAAATAATCCATGCCAGGGAACAAAAACATTAATTTCTCGTTGTCAGGAACTGCTGTCTTTTCGACGACTTGCGTTCCTCTGATTGAAAGTGGGTTTGCAGTCAGAAATAACTGCAAGCCATTTGTCATGAGCTCAAACTTTGAATGTTTTGTTCGAGTAGCTCTAATACCGAAAAGACTTCTCTTTTCGTTGCTAAGAAAAAATCACTGAGACGGTGTATTTTCCGTTACGTTGAGGCCAGGGTTATGCACATTAATTGTACATAGCCATTTTTTTTATATTTTACAAAAATGATGTTTGATGATTGATAATATCAAGCAGTTATGTTTGTCAGAACTCCAGTTCAGGCTGGAGTCAAAACCTATTTAATACCAAATCTTCTGACAAGATACAAAAAAACCGATCCTCAAGAAGGGCTTCTAAATTAATCAGTATTGGTTTCAATTATGTCAAAATATAATTTAATATTATCATTTTCAACTGTTTCCTTTATGATGTGAACGAGCTATGGATGTCTTTGTATGAGAGTGCTATACGGCTTTGCATGAGATTGCTATGGCTGACTGTTTTAGTTGTACACAGTATTTTGTTGTAGTTGAAGCCATAATCTTTTAATGCTGTTGTCCTCTATCCACATTAATTGTTGCCACAACTTGCGATAAGCCCGACTTGTGCCTCTGTTGAAGATATTGCAGTGCAATATTGTTTCTTTGACATCTTGCTTACAGTTTGTCACCTAGGAACTGTATCCACAGAAGTGCTTTTGCGTGTATCAATTCATTCGGCTTTCCATGCTCAACGTATGAAAATGCTTTAGAAAAAGCTTTGGACATCAAGAAAATTGGATAATTCATCATACAGGCTCTTGGGGCTTGCTATCAAGCCCGTATAAGCTTTCCTTAAAGGTAGACTTTTTATATAGATGTTCGGGTTTTCAACGAACCCTTCTGGCTGAGCAACATAAACCTCCTCCTTCAGTGGACCATTTAGAAATTCTGTTTTAACTTCCATCTGGTAGATTGGAAAGGATTGTTTACAGTTAGGCATCGAAAATTCCGATACTTGCTACCAACACGAGCAATGGAGCAAATGATTCTTTTCTAAATCAGTACACTCTTCCTGACCTGAGCATAGCCTTTAGCTACAAGTATTGCTTTGTTGCGAATAACAGTCTGAACTTCATCCCTTTTTTTTGTTCTTCCATAACCACTTTAGCTTTATCACTGTCTTGCCAAATGGTTTGTCGATGAGTTCCCAGACTTGTGGTCTGTCGAACTAATGAAGTTCATCCTGCATTGCTTTGATCCATGCAGAATCAGCCATTGCCTCCTTACTGTTCTTTGGTTCTTCTGTACTCACTATGAGCGCGAACATACACATTTCAGGATCTGTGGCAAGCTGTTGTCTTGTTTGCACTGGATTTGTAGGATTGTCAATAACTTGTTCTAATGGATGATCTTTTGTCCATTGGTATTCATGACTCTGTTGGTTGAAATGAATGCATATTTTCATTATCAATATTGCATGAGGAAGACTCAGCAATGTCTTGTACCGGTGTACAGAAAGGATTGATAAATTCATCTTGTCAAAATGATGCATTCGCGTCTGCTTGATAATGTTGTTGTTCTTCACAGCTAAGAACATTTATTGGAGGAGAAATATTTTTCAAAGTAAATGATTGAATAGAATTCCAAGAGAATATTCTTCAAAGAAATGATTGAATAGAAATTCGATCTCCTTTTGTGATGAATCTGTTTTGTTCTGATTGAGAAACAACATTTTTCTTGGGGACGGGGCCAGTGATGGTCATAACTCTGGAGCCTTTTGTTTAATTGGAAACCGAGGTTGGGAGATATGGTCAACAGGACGTCTCTTGTTAATTGGGTGTGAGGTGTCTGAACGGATTTGATCAGACGTCATTTCATGAAGCACGGGTCCTGAACTGCTATGAATCAAGAGCCATCATTGAGGCACGGGTCCTCCTGAACTCAAATTGGTTCAAAAAACTAAACTATCTTTGAGATAGTAGATCCTCAACTTACCTTTTTCACATCGATGGAGTTGGATTTCATTTGCGTCAAAGTAGCTCCAAATGGCATGTTCTTGTAGTTAGACTTATGTTGAATTTGGAACGGCGAGAAGGATCGCCAATAACTTCGCTAATGATGATTCTGTGTCAACTTAGTGATAGTATTAAACAGTTTGAATAAGATTGATGCGATTTTAATGGAATGACCCCTAGTCAATTAATGTTTCTCAAAACTAGAGTTTGAAGAAATTGATAAAGGAGGGGTTGCATTATTAAATTATGCATTTTGATGTCCATGAAGTTATTCTTCAACACCGTGATGAGTGACTTGAGATTGGAATTTACTGATTTATTGGTTGAAGTATAGTGATTGTTCATCTTGATCAATGGTAGTTGATGAAGGTACCAACTTGGATTCAACAGCTCTTGATAGCAACAATAGCTAACGTATATGGGAAACAGTTGTGGTGGAAGAGTTAGTACTCATAAACAATGGTTAACATCAGGATTTTTTTCTCATAGTCTTTCTTGGTGATGGTGAAACATATGGTGTTGGAGAAACTTGAGGTTTTGCACGATGTCTGAACTGATGTATCCTAGGAGTCATCAAAGAAGGGCAGGTCTGAACTGATTTTGCACAGAGCCGTGACTTGACAATTTCAGAATGAAATTTACTCTGTTATAGTGCGGATGTTGGTGGGAAAGTTTGTAATGAATGATTTTTATAGGGAGGAGATACTGGTTTTAGGAGATGAGAGATCGATGACACTCCGAAGTATCAGTAAGGAACAGATGAAGAAACTTGGTTGGATAGGAAACAGTGACCATGGATTCAACTTTTGGTTTCCCATAGCAGTTTTTCTGGTTCATCTTTTACTTATATATTTCTCAGGATCAGGCTTAGTTTCCTATTATCATCCCAGTATTATCTTCTCTATCAAAATGCTTCATGTCTTTTACATCTGCTTCCACTCAGAATTAGCTTTTTCCTCATCAGGAACCCCTGGCTTGGATCCTGTTCCTTCACTTGAGGCTCTAGAGACGACTGTAGACTCTATCAGGAACCCCTAGTATGTTACCAGTTCCTTCATTTGAGCTACAGGTTCCCGGCTGTCTCTTGGCTCATTTTCTTGACTTTCCTGAGAGCTTTCATTTATGTCAGCTGCATCTTGTTAGCAGGAGTAAGAGTTTTGAAATACTTGAGCTTATTAGGCGACTCAGAAGGACCTCTTCTTTGGCACAATAAAGGAATCTATGAAAAGCATACAGACTGTCTATCTTTGTGTGGGCTCGGGTTCAGATTCAGACACAATTCTGTGCATGGAGTAGCAATGATACTTCTCTTGCAACAGTTCTTTTCAGCTTTAGTTTAGCTGATTAATTGACCCAATTCCAAAGCTATAGTCTGTTTTAGGGACGACTGTTGTCATGCCAGGGAGTGATCTCTAAGGGCCTTCTGAAAAATGATCACCACTCAGAGTAAACCATTTTTCATCAACGTTTGAAAGCTATAAAATCCCCTTTGAGTCTTTGCATTTGAGTCCGGGAAGTATTCCAAAACAGCTGAAGTGTAGATAGAAGGGAATTTACTGATGCATGTGAATGCCCTAACGACTGTTTTGTGTTCTTGAATATCAACTGAAATGTTGGAAGTTAGGATTCTTTTGCAATTTGTAGATTCTTAGGAGAAGGTTTCCATTTCCATTCTTTAACTGTTTTGAGCAATGAAAGGATCTGTTTCATTAATCTTGTAGGTTCAGGTGCAGGAATATTCTCTTTCTGCCATTAGTATCTGTTAAAGAATATCAACAAAGTTTGCAAACATAGCATATAATCAATAGTTTAGATAAAGAATGTTCGCCTGAGTTTGACAGGCCCTTGATATTCAGATAGCACGAAGTTTTTACACATTAGAGTCACTGACATTGTGTTATGTCACATTATCAACCTTGGTCGATGGTTAGAGTTTATTCTGATAGGCTCAATGACAAGTTAACTAAGCCTGTATGGGAGTCAACAAGTAAAATGGTCCTTTGGAATAGGCCTAAGAGGTTTATTAGGCTTATTGGGCCAAGACATGGACAATTAGCCTAAGACGCTGCCCAACAGATCACCAAACTGCCTTGCGTGTAGGTTAACATTTCCGCATCAAGAATATGAAACCGCTATCTAACATTAAGCAAGATCCAGACATTTTAGATTTATCTTAATCTCCTAGCAGTCAGATTTATACACCTACAGCAGAATTAACACCTTAAAGATTTAACACACTACACTTTCAATTTTGACCATTTATACACATTCAAAAGACCAAGATAAACCGTTTTAATCACATTTAATTCCCAATTCTCCCCTTCAAAATTGCATTAGGCGATTGCATTTTTGATCTAGGAATTATAATACCAGCTATGTACGTTGGTCCACTTTACTAACGAACAAGCATGGGAATTATAAAGCTTGTTAATGAGAGAATGGTCAAAAAAACAAGGAAGAATATATCTTCATTTTGAAGATAAAGCGCATGAAGCTGGTACACTATCCTTTTCTTTGAAAATTGGTTTCGTTACAGAAGATACGAAATCAGCGACTTGAGCTAAACAAACATTGAGTGTTTTCGAAAGTAGCTCAAGACCGGAAAAGATTTCGCTATTTTCGTTATTAAACGATAAATGCACTTAATACGCACATTTCCTTTTATCTGAAGATGGGGTTGCAATCTAACATTTGATTACAAGCCATTACCATGAGCTCAAAACTTGGAATGTTTTGTTATATTAGCTCATGACCGAAAAGATTTCTCTTTTCGTTGTCAAGGATAAATGCACTGACACGTACACTTTCCTTTTCTCTGAAGGCGTACACCTTTCTTTACTTTAAGGAACATGGCTTGAAGAGATGCAGCAGACGCCATTTGACATTAAGGAACGAGGTTTGAACCGTTTTGTTCAAACGTCATCAAGATGAAGAAGGGCCTGAACTGATGTGAACAGACATCATGAGACAATGAGGACCGAGGCTTGAACTGCTGTGATCAAGCGTTCATCAAGTTGAAAGAACGAGCCTAAATGTTTTGGTCTAAAAGTCTTTTGAGCATGTTTATCAGATTGAATTCATGAAAACTCCTGCGTATATGGATATTCAGTCTTTTTTGGTAAACCAAACTCTGAGTCTTCCTTTAAAGGATTGACAGATGTACCTGACACTTGAGTTAGAAGTACCTGCACTAAAATAAAGAGTTGATTGCATTATATGGTTAGTGCTATCATATTTGAAACCATTTGGAGGTTCACTGTCAACTTTGGTTGTGCTATCGGTGAACATCTTTCCAGTAGGTATCCACCTAAGACTAACAGTCTTGAAAATTCTACCCGTTGGTTTCCACCTAAGACAAGATCTAGGAGTGTGTGGTTTCTCATGCATGCGGAAGGACTTATTGAGTGAAAACTTTGTCCTATACCATCTGTACCTACCACGGTTTATGTGTGTGGTTCTTTGGTCTTCAAACGGATTGTTGTTTCTGATCTTGAGGGAACTGGCTTATAAGCACGAGAATTCACATTATTAGGATCTTTGTTAGGACAATCATATGATTTGTATTAAAGGTTTATATTTATGACAAATCGAACAAACAAATTGTTTGGGTCTAAGAAGAAACTAGAAATTCTAGAAGTGATCCACTAGAGGTACACATTTAACATTCCACCACTACACTTAGATACAGGAGAACTTCATATATATGTTTCTAGGTTTTGGTTGTACAAGCATTAGGAGTGTTAAGTTGTGCTCTAGTAGAGGCCATATCCCTTATGATAGGAATCCTGGTTTTTCTTGTGTATTTCCTAGCATTCTCTCGAAAAGTACGCACTGAACCATTTCATTAGAACCATACGATTCTTTTTTGAACTATTCCTAGAGTAGTTAGGTGCATTCACCTGATGAGGTTTTACTAGCAGCAGATTCCACATAACTTTAGGAAAATAAGAAGTACAGTGACTGTTTTTGACAAATCATTTTTCTCATCAATTGGGAGGCCAAAACCGTGGTCTGACATTCTAGTCCTTCAGACGTAAACGGCATTCAGTTGTCTAACAACTAAATTGATTGTAAAGCGGCTTCCCTCTAGATTGATTGCTGGCAATCTTTGGATCTTCGATATTTCCTTTAACTTTCTAAGTTCATTTTTTTAATGCTGCATTTGCAAAAACCTTTTTCTGAATCTGAGCTTTTAAATTAGCATTTTCGACTGTCTTTTGAGTAATTTGAGGATATGTAAAGAGTCATGTTTCTTTATTCTGATCGCGTGTTTTTAATTTATCTATGAAGTTCTTTGGTAAGTTTGTTTCAAATGCTCTTTTTTTTATTGTAATTGTCTCATTTGCTGGTAAGTAATTTAGCTACACTATGTTCTAAATTCGATGTGAATATGTTTCAATTACATCGATGGACATATTTTTTAACTTTGGGCTTCATTACTTGCTCCTATACCTTTTTAATTTGATTCTATACAAGTCGCAAATTATTGTGGTCTTTGGACTGTAGCTCGAGCTTTCAAATCATTTAATCACAAAAAAAATTCATGAAATTTAGGTATTCTTATTCTTAAATGGTTTGTTATTGAAAACTTTCTTCCTTTTGTTGTATTAAAAATTTCAAGTGAAAATACAATGTTTCAAGTTGTAACAAAATAGTTTTGAAAGGTTATTGTAAAACTTCCATACAAAACATATCTTTCGTTTTGAGTATGCTCAGCATTTAGCAAAGATCACTGGTCAATCTCTCCTCCCCTATGACACATATTTGTTGAAGTAGGAGTGGTTATTGTATCAACTAGTTTCCACAGATAGTGTCTTATTGGGTTCGATTGCTTAGTATGTTGTTGTTCATTAGCAAGGATATTATGTAGTAGCAGTCATTTGTACCTCAGCAAATGGCTCCTCGTCATTTACTGGTGGATATTCTGCATCAATAGCTTGTGTGGTATAATTCCTGAACTGCTATACTTGTATCCTGCTTGTTGGGCTTTTTCCCACTGCTTTTTGTGACAGCCAACCCATCATTAACTGCTTCACGCATATAGACCTTTTCCTCTTGCCTTTGCATCTAAGTTTCAATCTTGATTGCTGAATGCATTGTTGTTTTCAGGCTCTATCAAACTGCTTTTTGATACAATCAAGCTGTCATCCATTGCTTGAACTGGATTGATCTGAATATCTTGAGACTGCATCTTGACACTTGACTTAATTTGATGCTCATGAAGTATTTCATCATGCAAAAACTGACTTCATTCTCCGTTTAGTGCATTAACTTCATTTCTTTAATGCGTTAAGTACACTCATATGTATTTACAACTCTATGTATGACGCTTCATGTGTATCCAGGTTCTCGAGTAGTAACTCACGTTTGTACGCTCTAGGTTCACAGGCGTGAAAGTGCTGTCGAAGTCTTGTTGCCAACCTTGATTTGAAGATTCATTGCATTTACCCTTTGGACGGAAGAACATTCCTTGAACTGTGTTTGAGAGCTTGAAGAAAAGGTCTTTGCATTAACCCCATGAAGAGATTTCTCTTCTTTCAAGTTGTAGCTAATGGTCCAGATTATGTACCTCTTCAATTTGAAAGTCTGATGCTCTCTTTACCAAAGAATGAGCGAAATGCTGGTTTAAATGCTATCTCAACAGCATAGGCGAATTAGGAGATAGAGATCATGAGATGTGTTCTCGAGTTGTTCAAACCATGTCATGCAGTTGGAGTGCCTTTGTTTTGGTAGCCGTTGAGTCAGTTTGATGCTCTCTTTCTTTTAAAATTAGAATAGAAGATTCCATGAAATCGATGTGTGAAATAAAATTAAGGATCTTAAGTAGATATGTGAATTGATGTTGTGGTTTTAATGCAATTAACGTTCCGGGATTTTACATAGTTTTATGATTAAAACCGAAAAAAAGAATTAATGGGATTTTACAAAATCAATAGAAAACAGTGAATGTAATAATTGTTTGTGATTGTAGGTTTGTTTGTTGTGGTTGATTATCTTTGAATGTTCTTGGTGGTGGCTTTCTATGTGGGTTTTTTCTCGCAGTTTGTTGATTTGTTTGAAATTTGGCGCAGTTGGATTTGATTTTTTTACCCTATTACCAAATCATAAATTGGTGTATTAAAAAAATAAGCCTAAAAAGGTCTAAGAAAAAATTATAATTTTACTTATTTTTCCCGCCAAAAGTGTCGCTATAAAAGGTGTCGACCCGAAATTTTTTTACCCCTATTACCATAATTTTGGAATTTGATGTAAAATAAGGTAAAAAAATATTAGAAAAAAGATTACCAAAGTTACTTAACTTTTTTCGCCAAAAGTGTCGCCTAAAATGGGTGTCGTCTGGTATAATATTAACATAGCCACCATGACCTGTCAAAACGCCTTCAATCCTTAAGCAACTCGCTACATTTAAGGCAAACGCGGCTGTTTTAATAATATTAATTCAACTCGCTCTTGACTTGGTCAACATGCTTTTGAATTTTTCCTAAAATCGTAATCTTGTCCCCCTTTCCTGTCAAAACGCCACTTAGAAAATAGTATTATATTAAACCTTCCTGTAGAACATAAGGTCGAAAGTTCAACAAATAATCAAACCATATGATCTTTTTAACACGAATCAAAGCTCCTTATATACAATACTATGATGGTGTATGGAAGATTATGCTTTCCAATAACATGTATTTCTTCGTGGATCATAAAAAACGAAGCAACTTCCACGATGAAAACACACAAACTTCGTAACCTTATAATCAAATAGGAGTTGTTTTACCGTGAAAATGTTACATCTAACTTTTTGATGTGTAGACAAGAGAAGATTCAAGATTAGAAACAATAAGCTAAATCCAAAAATGAGGCTGTCGGGCTTTTTTGCTTTAAAATGAACACGAATTTGATCTTTTTTAAACACAATAATCAACACGAATCCACACGTAGCTCTGGTGCTATTGTAGGATCCCATAATTCACACTAACTGATAGATCTAGAGAGATCTAGAGAGAGAAAGTTAGAGAGAGAATGGTTGAGAGAGAAACTAATAAAAACACACTTAAGAGTGTGTGTAAAATGAATAGATGCTTACCTCTTCCAAAGTTAGAAGAGGTATTTATAGTTCTTACAAAACACCGGGTATTAGTACACGGTTCAATACCGAAAGTCGTAGTTTAACTAGTAAACTACGAAGCTTTAGATGAACAGTAAATTACACGGAGGGGTGGACCGAGTCTTTTTTAATATCTAACATGATAATAAAATGGGTTGTTACGCGTTTTGGTCTTATTTAACAGTGATTGTTGTTTGTTACACCTATAACTACGTTCCATATTTCCATTTGTGGACAAAAGAGTTAGTCTCTTGGCGGACTAATCTCTTGGCGGGAAATTGAAGAATTGTAGTTTTTCTTACACGATTAGTCCCTAAAACCTAATTACACCATTGGACTGTCAAACCCAGATACACCATTGGACCCCCAAACACAAGTATTTAAATCGATACCAGATTAACCATTCTTTTAAACCCCCAAAAACCACCCCCCCCCCCCCAATGTCTTTCACCCTTTAAATTCTCACACATGCAATCTTAATAATTAAAAACATTTTGTCAGCAGAAAGTAACGAAAGTAATAACGGGATAGTTTCTCTTATGGTCGATGAAGAAGACTTGACTCTTAAGAAATTAGAACCGATGGCTGAAGAAATCATAATGTTAAGCGAGGTTCTTAAAAGAAACTGTATTTTGCCCTCTGATTCTCACCCACTAGTCGTAATAACTAAAAAACTGTCAGGCTAGTAATTGATAACTATAAGTTTATCATAGCGACGAAGAGACTGATTTTAAAAAAATTAGCTATGGTGAAGAAATCATCGGTAATGATTACTCGTTTTGTGTGCAAAAAAAGGTCAGTGACTTCGTTGTTACACTGATGAAATAAAAGGATACAGGTACAAAAAAGAATTGCTGATGGTTGGAGGATAAGTTTCATATTTTTGTCGAAATAGGCGGTGAAGAAATATGCAGATGATGAAGATTGATGTCTGGTGTTTGTTTTGTTTAGTTGTTGTTTGTTTGTAAGTTCGTTGTGTGTATTTGAAGTTAATGTTTAACTTTTAGTAGACTGCTAGATCTTGTTATGTCATGTGTATCCAGATGATGAATGTTGTTTTCTAAGTTGTTTTTTGTTCAGTAAGTTTTGTTTGTTTTTTATGTTGGTGTTTGTTTTCTTATGCATGCATTTGCAGTTGCACTAATTTTGTGCCATATTTATAAAAGCATACTCATAGAAAGTTAGCATTTGTTACAAACGATTCAAGAAAGTATTTGAGTTACTTTTGACATGCCAAAGTCAATAAATACTCTTTACAACATTCAGAATAGAGCATCGAAACTATGCAGACCCACCATCCTTGTGGAATACTTTGACCATATTTTTGTTTGTAATGTTAAGATAATGATGAGTTGATTGCTTAGGAGAAAAGACAGAAACATTATAAAGTATCAAAGCCGCTCTTACAATAATCGCCTTTGCAAATCTCTCCTCTGTAAGCACTTTGTAATAAATAGTACCGGAGATTATACCAGAAAGGTCTTTGAGTGTTACTATGAGATCGTCCAACGCATTCGGAGTACAAGACTTGATAACTGCAACAGCTTTCTCAAGTTTCCCATTTATGAGAAATTTCTTAACATCTCCAAAACAACCCGTCACTATCCTTCCATCAACATTGACATAGTGATGAGGTGTCATTTTATACACTTTTTCGGGGTCATTTAACCCCCTAAATCGTGCATTTATGCCCAAAATAGGTACTTAATCGTTCCTTTTCAGGTATTCAGCATTTGGAAGGCATTTGGAGGAAATACACGTGACTTGGGCTCATTGGGAGAAGAAATGGACAAGACTACGGACCTACACCAACATCTCCTTAAGCCTTTATACTCGGCAGCTGGAACGGCCGTCACAATATTACACGTGACGCCGTCACAACTCATACCAAGACGGCGTCACAAGATCTCAAGACGGCGTCAGAATGCATGACTCAGCCCATTATCTAGAATTTCTATCATGAACGGCGTCACGATATAAAAAGCAGGAAGCACAGTCTCAACAAATTTTCCTATATATACTAATCCGTTATTTTTAGAGGTTTTAAGTGTGGGACTTTAGAGTAAAAGAAGGGACGAACCCTAGTTTGTTTAGAGTGTTAGGGATGATTTTAGGGCCTCAAACCCTATTGTACATCCTTCAAATACATGTTTAATAAAGTAAGATTAATCTTAAATCATTCAATTTGTCTATGTGTTGTTGGATCATTGTTCTTACTTTATCTTTAACATGCTTGGCTAAACCTTCTATTGTGTTTATTTATGACTATATGAAACCTAGGATGTAGATCTTAGTGGTGTTGCTTCTTGTGATGAATATGCATGTTAGGTCTTAGAAAACCAGTTTTTGTCTGTATCGCTGTTGATATGTCTAGGAAAACATGATTGTGTAGAAAGGATACCGGGGTAACGTCTTTCTACTACCTTGCCTTCTTATATGGTTGATTCCACTCTTAATATATTTCCAAATGCATTTAATATACTCTTTAGGGGCCTTGTAATAGTCTTCATACTACCTTATGTGCATTGCTCTTAACGGAATATTCAATAGATGGCGGGTTCGTCGTAAATATTCGTCATGACTTAGGAATATAATTCCATAGATCCTACAAGTGTGACAAAGCAACAAACATAGGAGAAGCAATCTAGGGGTAATCAGGATTAATAAACAATTAAACTTTTTCAATATATTGTTATCACCAATAGCTTAGTGTATATTTAGTTTTATAACTATAATAACCAACCTCTAAATATATGATTTTTACCTGCTGTTCCTTAAACATAAAAACATTAAAAATAATCTTTCTCTTAAACCCTTAGAATTTGTTTTAGACCGTGATCAAGCTTTCCCATTTATTCCCTATGAAACGATAACAACCCGAGTTTTTGCCTTATAATTCACTACCAATGATTAGGTACACTGCTTAGGAGTTGTTAAAACACTTCTTGTAGAAGTTCCCTTACGACAACCGCAACAATTTTTGGACAAACGCATGCATGGGGAATAGTTAGGTTTTGATCATAGTTTAGCTTAGTTCTACTTGCTTGAATCCTTTCAAGTAAGATTTAATTTCTGCATATTAGCTTTCTCGTAGTCTATGTTTTCTTTGTGTGTTTATTCGTAACTTCCATTGACTATTCCACTCTTTACTATGGAGAATACGAATCCATCATCGACCTTAGGATCCTCTTCTCAGGAACCATCTGTCACTACTCACGCTAATTTTATGGCCCGAATAAACAAGCTTTTACAAATGAGGAAAACTATTGATTTTCTCCTCTTCAAAACCATGAACGAAATTGCCTTAACAGAATATTAAATAGACGGCTGGTTCGTGTAATTCGTTCATGACTTAGGAAATAATTACATAGATTATCACAAGTGTGACAAAGCAACAACACTAGGAGAAGCAATCTAGGGAGTAATACATGATTAAATAAACATAGTCTTTTATTATATTGTTATCACTAGCAGTTTAGTTTACATTTAGTCTAATAGCTAAAACCAACCACCTCTCTAATATATGATTTTACCTGCTTTCATAAAATATAAAAACACAAAAAGAATCCTCTCTCAACCTTTAGAATTCTGTTAGACCGTGATCAAGCCTTCCCAACCTATTCCCCTAGAGAACAATAACAACCCCGAGTCTTGCCAATACTACTACTACAATGGTTAGGTACTCTGTCTAGGGAGTTGTAAAACTTCGTGTAGAAGTCTTACGAAGACCGCATCACATATTCACCTAGCTCAATACTCCATTTCTGCAGCGTTCCTGTGACCTCTGGTCTTGACAGTATCTGCTTGATTGGTTGGTCCGTGATGACAATGATTGTGTGAGCCTGGAAATATCTTTTTAGCCGTTTGCTTGCATGTACTAAAGCCAGCACTAATTTTTCCATTGATGTGTAATTTATTTCTGGACCTTGTAGGGCACGGCTAACAAAGTATACTGGCATTTGCTTTGCCTCCCTTTCTGTCATTAGAACTGCACTTACGACCTCTCGTGCAGCCGCAAGGTACATGATTAATTCCTCTCTCTTCATTGGTGCAGTTAATGTTGGGAGTTCTGCGATTAATTTTTTCATCTCTTTAAACGCAGCTTCGGCTTCTGCAGTCCATTGGAAATCACTATTCCTTGTGAAATACTTTAAAGTTTTAAAGAATGGAAGTGACTTTTCTGCTGATTTGAAAAGGAATCTGTTTAGGCTTGCTAGCTTTCCATTCAGCTTTTGTACATCTTTTCGACACTTTGGGGATGCCAGATTTAAAACAGCTCCTACCTTGTCCAGACATACCATTATTCCCTCGGTATTCACTTTGTTTCCCAGGAACGTGCCCTCCTTTATTCCGAAGGTGCATTTCTTTGGGTTTAGCTTCATGTTTATTTCCCTCAGGGTTTTGAATGTCTCCTCTATGTCTCTTATTATTTCATGCTCCGAACGGCTTTTGATTACCAGGTCGTCCACATACACTTCCAAGTTTCTGCCAATTTGCTTTTGAAATGCTTTGTCTGCTAGACGCTGGTAAGTTGCTTCGGCGTTCTTTAAGCCGAAAGGCATTTTAGAATAGCAGAATACCCCTTGGCTTGTAATGAAAGTTATTTTCTCTTCATCCTCCTTGGCCATTTTTATTTGATGGTACCCTTTATATGCGTCTAGGATGCACTTGAAGGGGTATCCGCAAAGGGATTCCACCTTCCAGTTTATTTCCGATAGCGGATAACCGTCTTTAGGGCATGCCTTGTTCAGGTCTTCGAAATCCATGCACATTCTACAGCTGTCATCATATTTTTTCACCATTACTGGATTCGATAACCAACTGTGATAATGGTCTTTTTTTATTATTCCGGCACCCACCAATTTTTCCACCTCCTCTTGTATTGCTTTGTTTCTTTCTGGTGCTTGGCTTCTTTTCTTTTGTCTGACTGGTGAGCATCCTTCACGTACATTTAGTCTGTGTTCTTCTATGTATCGCGAAACCCCTAACATATCTGCTGGTTTCCAAGCAAATACGTCAAGGCTACGTCTAAGTAAATCGCACAATGCTTTTCGTCCTTCCTCTGTTAGAGTGGAGCCTATTGTAATTGTTTGTTCTGGGTACTCTGGGTGAATGTCTACTTTGATTCTTTCCTCTGCTGCCTGAATGATATCGGAAGGCTGTGCTTCCTATCCAGAGACCATTATGCATTCAAGTGGGATTATCCTGCTGCTTCGAAGAGTGAGTATCCCTCCTGAGACTGGGAATTTTAGCATTCCGTGAGCTGTTGACGGGACTGCTTGAATCTTCCTCACTATTGGCCTTCCTATGATCCCATTGTATGGAGACGGTGATCTTACTACCACAAAATTCATCCATGTAGAGGTGAAATGATCCGCATATCTTATTTTTACTAGGAGCAATACTTGTCCCATGGACCGTATTATTTCTCCACTAAAGGCTATAAGGGGTGCGGTAGCTAGAACCATTTTGTTTTTTACTTCCAGACAGAGCCTTTTAAAGCAATGTTCATATAGTATCTCTGAGGCCGATCCTCCATCTACATATATTTGATGTATGAAGTGTCCTCCTATCTCTGCCTCAATGATCATAGGTCCTTCCGTCTTATCTTCATCCCCTAAGGGTGGGAATGAAATTTTCAGATCGAGGGAGAAGCTTTTTGTAATTTTTTGCCTAGCGACTCTTTGCCATGGCTGAACCATCAAGATCGCCAGAGGGTTATCCTTTCCGGATGTTTCTCCCTTCTTTTCTGTCTTTGGCTGATCTTTTTCGCTACCTTGTTTTAGCTCCTTGATCACGTGCGACAACTTTCCATTCTTGATTAATTCCTCAATTTGCATGCATTCATCGGTATTATGTCCTACTTCTCTATGAAATTCACAGAACTTGTTGATGTTTCTTTTTTCTACGGGAGTGGTCATTGGTGGCGGAGCTTTGAATTCTCCTTTGTCTAGAGCCAAGATTTCTTTTAGGGATTTTGTAAGAAGTGTGAATTTGTCACGTCTCCGCTTTGATCTCTGCCGATTCCTGAAATCTCACCTTTTGTCAAAATTTTGCTTTCTCCCTACTTCCTGTTGCTTCCATGCCAAAAGTGCTTTCTTTCATACTTGATTGGAAGCTGCCACTTCTCCCCTAAGGAAAGCTGTGGTTACCCGCATCATTTCATCTACTGACTTTGAGATATTGTCGTGCAGACGCTTGATGAGCTCGGGGTTGTTGATTCCATGCATGATTCCGAAGATTCTCATGCATTCTGGGGCTCCTTTAACATGCCTACTCTCAACTTTAAATCTTTGCACGAAATCTTCTATGGATTCCCCTTTTCTCTGCTTGATGTGGTGGATTTCTACCGGATCCTTGACACACTTCTTTTGTTGAAGGTAGTTTGCTAGGAATGCCTTCTTCAAATCATCATAGCTATCTATGGACTCTGGAGGTAGTTCGTCAAACCATACCCTAGCAGACCCAGTGAGTGTAGAATTAAACATGTGGCACCATGTTGGCATCGCCTAACGTTCTACTTTTGTAGCTGCTTGAAAGATTTTTAAGTGATCTTCTGGATCATCACTTTCGTCATATGTTTTAACGTTGTTTGGCATTTGGCTCTTTTTTGGGAGTTCAAAGTAGCGGATACGTGGTGTGAAGGGATCTGTTTCTTCGCATACCCATGGTTGGGAGAGTTCATCTTCTTCAATGCTTGACTTTTCCTTCTTCGACCTTGACTTCTAGTGTCCACCTCTGCTATCTTCGCTTTTGGAGAATGCTTCCTGATAAGGTGTCATTTTATACACTTTTTCGGATCATGCATTTATGCCCAAAATAGGTACTTAATCGTCCCTTTTCTAGTATTCAGCATTTGGAAGGCATTTGGAGGAAATACACGTGACTTGGGCTCATTTGGAGAAGAAATAGACAAGACTACAGAGCTACACCAACATCTCTCAAGAATTTCTACTCAGAAGCTGGAGACGGCGTCACAGATTACACATGACGCCGTCACAACTCATCTCAAGACGGCGTCACAAGATCTCCAAACGGCGTCAGAATGCACGACCCAGCCCATTATCTAGAATATTCTATTCATGACGGTGTCACGATTAAAACGCGAGCCCGTCACAATGAATTTCCTATATATACAAATCCGTTTTTAGGGTTTTAAGTGTGTAACTTTAGAGTAAAAGAAAGGGACGAACCCTAGTTCATTTAGAGGCTGTTAGGAACGATTTTAGGGCCTCAAAACCCTATTGTACTTCCTTCAATTCATGTTTTAATCAAGTAAGACTATCTTAATCATTCAATATGACTTGTTGAGTGATTCTTATCTGTTCTTACTTTATCTTTAACATGCTTGGCTAAACCTTCTATTGTGTTTATTTATGATTGTATGAAACCAAGGATGTAGATCATAGTGGTGTTGCTTCTTGTGATGAATATGCATGTTAGGTCTTAAAACACCAGCTTTTGTCTGTATCACTATTGATATATCTAGGAAAACATGATTGTGTAGAAAGGATACCATCGGGTAACAGTCTTTATTCTACCTTGCCCCTTATATGGTTGATCCACTCTTAATATATTTCAGATGCATTTAATATACTCTTAGGGGCCTTGTAATAGTCTTCATACTACCTTACTTGTGCGTTGCCTTAACGGAATATTAAATAGACGGCGGGTTCGTATTTATTTATGACTTACGAAATAATTACATAGATCATCATGTTGTTACCAACTCAAGATCTATTCTTTAGCTTGTAAAGATTATGTTACTTTGGATAAATCCAAAACAACAATGTTAGAAACTTTGTGAATACTAAAGAGTATGCGGAATCTAGTTTTTAATACTTAGAATAAATATCAATAAAACAGTAAACTTGAATGAACAATGATATAATCAAAAAGCTTCAATATTATTATGATGAATAATACGAGTACTCTGTCTAGTACTAGGGTTCACAACCTTGAAGCTATGCATGCAACTCTATGAATAATATTATAATAACCAAAACCTAGGATCTTCTTTTATACACAAAGGAGTCCTTTACAAGATAACTATAAATCTGTGAAGATACTCAAGATCTTCTATAATTCTAATCATATACATATCTTTCTAACTTTATAAGATATACACTTTGAATAAGTCCATACATATCTCTTCACACGTCTTTATCTTCATGTAGTCATTATCTTCTTCTGGCAGTCTTAAGTCTTTAGCAGTATTAAGATCTCTTCAGCAGTATTAAGTTAGTACTAGTAGTACTAACTTTTACTCTAGCAGTACTAACCAGTTAGTACTGGTAGTTATAATCTGAGCAGTACAAACTATTTAAGCTTGGCAGTACTAAGTTGAACCAGCAGTATAAACTTTGTAGAAGCCTTTAATTCCTAACAATCCTCACCTAAACTTGTGATTTACCTCCAAATCATTAAGTTTCTTGAATTAAACCATTTTGAGAGGATTCTTCCAAACACTCTTCTACTTTTCAATATGCGATCTAGTAAATCTAAGAAGTTTATGTGACAACCATGATTTGAGCAGGTTAGTCAAACCGTTAGTATTGACTTAGGTGCCTGTTGTAATGTATGGTTTATATGATTTGATGTGTTTATGTGTGTTTATATGTGTTTATGAGGTATTGGTAACCAATCTATTGAGTGTGATCATCTCAATGAGATTGTAATGGTGGTGGAATTGGTTGAATTCATTTCGTTCACTTTTGAGTGACAAGAAAATGATTATTGAGATTTGAGCATTTCCATGTTAAATGTGTAAGTTTTATTACGTATACGTATTTTTGTGTTAGTATTTTAAGATAAGTTTAGGTTTGAGGTTAAGTTACAGAAATGGAGTTATTTGATGGAGAGAAACTTCATTTTAATCACTTATAGTGATAATGGAATTGATTGGGTATTTTGAGAGATTTGTTTTGGTTAATATGTGGATGCCTAGGTGATGAATTAAAATGAGAAGCGTGTCATTTGTGAAAGAAATGAGTTTGTTAAAATATGGGAGTTTTTGGAAGACTTTTTATTTTTAGAAAGTGAATTTGAAAATGAAAAGTCATTTTTAGAAAGTAGTTTTCAAGCAAAATAATTTAACAAATTAGCTTAGGTTTTTATAAAACTTAAGGTATAAAGATAATTAATTAATTAATAAAAGAAAAGAAAAATAAATATTTTTTTAGGCATGAATAGTAAAATCCGAAAATTAGAAAAAAAAGAAAAGAAAAGAGTATGAATTGAAATCAAATTGTAATTAGAGTTATCTAGGGATTTCCTTGTGGCTTATAAATACCAAACTAATCCCAAACCCTTCCCCTCATTATTTTGGCCGATCCAAGGAAGAAGAAAGAAAAAAAAAGCTAGGGTTTCTTTGCTAAGGTAAATTTTCTAATCTTGTTCAATTCTAGTTTTAATTTTTCAATTCTAGTAATCCAACATGATGGATTAGGGTTATAAATTAGGAGTTATAAATTAGGATTTATAAATTAGGGTTCTTAGTTTCTTGTCGGCTAGGGTTTAATCTTTGAGGATAGTCGTTTTAATTCACTGCATAGATTTAGGAAGACTTGTAGAGGTCATAACTCGGTCATAAAAGATCAAATAAATAATTTACTGAATACTGGAAATAACATCAGAGATTCTAATTTCCAGAAAAGTCGACCTCATGAGTTTTTATGGTCGGGAAGTGGGTCAAATGGTCATTACAAAATCAGTGTGTAAAACAGTGACGAATTTCAGTTTTGGTTTTTATTTTTCTAAAAATACTTAGACATTGAGTTAGAGGCTCTAAGTCACGTGGAAGTTAGTTCATATATTGTGTGTGTTCCCTGAATTTTGGCTAAGGTCATAGAGAGGTCTAAGTTGGTTAACCAATGTCAAACTTTTAGAAGGTCAGATTCTGGACGAATTCTAGACACTTTGGATTAATGAATTTCTTAAGGGTATTTGTAAAAGGGTAATGACTTTGGGAGAGCTAGGAGAGGTTCATAAGACATGTAAGTAGCATGATGAATTTTGGTTTGAATTATGGGAGTGTTTAAGTGGTGCGTTTAGGACGCGTAAGAGAGTATAAAATTCTGCTCTAATCCAGAAAATTTAAAGTGTAGTATTGAAGTGTAAATGGTGTATATAAGAGTTGGAAAAGGTTTAAAACAAGTATAGAACTATGGTAGATAGCTTAGATATCCATCATAGTTGAGGTTACATCATATTGGGTTGAATGCCTAATTGATGGTAGCTTATTGTATGCTTAATTGTTTAGATTATCCGTGAAGTGTTTGTGAAGCTTTTGTTGGATTCTTTTGGGAAGCTAAGCATCAGGTGAGTTTCATAGTCCCACTTTTAATGTTTTTACATTGGGATGGAAATGATGCAAAGATGTTTTGAATGTGTTTAATCGCTGCGATTATTTGGTTTTACTTGAGGCATGAACGTTTATGTGGTTATTATATGTGGTATGCTTAATGTTGTTATGATTTCTGTGTGATTCCGGTTAGAGGGTAGTGCTTCTACCTATTCCAAATCTAATTGGAGGATTGAAATAAGATCCCATTTCTGTGTGATTCCGGTTGGAGGGTAGTGACTCTACTCATTCCAAATCTAACTGGAGGGTTGAAATAATACTCCATTCTGTGTGATTCCGATCGGAGGGTAATGGATTACCCCAGGTTTGTTATGTGGATCGTGGGCACGTTCCGTCCCGTTATGATTGATTTTGAATGGTTTGATAGCCTATGTGATAACTAGCTTAAATTGTTCTGTCATGATATGTTATGATAATCGTAGCAAAATTATTTTAATCAAAGGTTTTTTTGGTGTCCTAAACCTATGACTCTCACCAATAGTTGTGTTGACGTTTTAAAGCATCATTTTCAGGTGAGCTTAATGGTGCTAAGATAGAGCGAAGTGGCTAGAAGAGACCGTAGGATGCTTGGAGTTATTTATGCATTCTGTTTGAATAAATGCGTTTGCATGAATTGTTTGGATTATGTTTTTGCATGTTATTTATTGACGAGACCTATTCTCTATATAGACACCATATGTTATGATGATATCCATTCTTGTTTACGCCTCGCGTTTCCGCCTTGGTGGGGTGTGACAAGGTACATAATGGAAATTATTCTAAGTGGTTAGTACTGGTAGTATAATGTTACCACTGCTAGTTACTACTGTTAGTATAGTTTAGTACTGATAGCATAAAGTTACTTTTGGTATCAGAGCCGATGGTTATAGAGAACTAGGTGGTTGAGCCTAGACTATAGCTTAAGGGTCCCTCTATAGATGATTTAGGGCTTATGTGTAATATATACCTATGATTGCTTATTTTCCCTAAGTTTCATAAAGTACATTATACTATATAATATATATAAGTTGAGTTTTTCTTTGCTATTTTGAGATCCGTATCCTGATATAGTCTATGTTTTGTGGTCTATTATAGTATGTCTCCCCCTATTCGTAGAAAGTACCATAATTCAGTTGCTTTCGCAACTGGGTGTAAAAAGATTAAGAAATGCAGGCGGGGTAACCGCAAGATCCGAATTCCTATTGCTATGTGGCCGTGTAGAGTCGAAGAGAAGATGACCTTGAAGGAAGTTGATGGACAAACGGTTGAGGAAATTGAAACAAAGATAATTGCCAAGGATGGCACTATCACCAGAGTTCCTGGAAAATTTTAAGGTTATGAAACGATCTGAAGAAGAGCCGGTGGAACAACCTAGAAGACTTGATCTGTTATGGTATTTTAGGGATCACCCACACTTCAACAAGGATATCCCATGAATGAGTTTGCACCACATCGACTACCTCAGCCAAAGGGTAACATGAATGGATGGTTGATAGAAGATGAGGAAGAAGTGGAGAGGAATGAAGTGGACTCGGACCTGGAGTCCACCGCAAGTAGTAAACCTGTGTGGAAAAAGACAAATAAAGCTGATCATGACCGCGCGTCTCGTAATTGCCCATGGTGTTCTAAGTGATTGATATGTTTTAGCTTATTTTTCTTTCTTTCGACGTTAGGAGCCATGATAGGAATGTTATTTTCGATGTTTGGATTCTGAGTATTAATAATAAAAGTGATTATTAGGATTATTCCTTGTGTTATTTGTTGGTTTCATTTTTTAAGGTGCTATATGGTGTGTTTATATTATGAAGTGTCTTCATAGGAGGAAGTACAACTGTGAAAGGGGGCATCTATAATTATGGTGGCCAACATAATTATACATGCGCCACAACACAAGTGGACTTGCAAGTATGATTACATGGATTATTGTTATGGGTGCATGTTCGTATATGGTTATTAAGACGTATGATTGTTATGATTCTTTTAGATGGTCTAATGTATATAATATTATATTCTTGAGATAGATAATGGGCTCCATCACGTCGAAGTGGCAACAACGATAACAACAACAACGAGAACCCTGACATTACTGCTATTATCGCACAACAATTGCAAACCATTCTTCCTCAGATTGTCACTCAAGTGACTAACAATGTGAACAATGCTAATAACGGTAATGGAGGAAATGGTGGTGGTGGAAATGGAAATGGTGAGAACAATGGATGTTTTTATTTTTTTGCATCTCATCTTTAAAGGCATTCCAATCTTGTAATCCCAAGGAGTATGATGGGAAAGGAGGTGCGATAGCGCTTACTCGTTGGATCGAGAAGATGGAAAATATGATAGATAATAGTGGTTGTGCTGAGAATCAAAAGGTAAGGTATGCGGCTAGTTCATTGGTGAACAAAGCTTTGACTTGGTGGAACACTCAAGTCCAAGCAAGAGGACGTGTAGCTGCAATGGCCATGGCATGGAACGATTTTAAGGCATTGATGGTCAAAGAATTCTACCCAAGTAATGAAATGGAGAAATTGGAGAATGAGTTTTGGAATCACAAGATGGTGGGGGCTAATCATGCTGCCTACAAGATAGGGTTCATGAGCCATTCACCAAGTTGGTCCCATACTTGTACTCCGAGTCTTGTATTAAGAGTACATTGTTGGACTGGCTCCTGAGATTAGAGGATGCTTGAGCAAACCCAACCAATACCATTCAGAATGCAATATTAAAGGGTTGGAATACTAACTGATAAGGCAGTCAGCTGTAGCACTTTGACTAAGGGTAGTGATAAAAGAAAGGGAGTGGAAAAGAGTCTAGCAAGACAGGAGGATCTGGGAAAGACAACAAGAAGGCAAAAGTGGGGACAGGGTTTGTGGCAACGGCCCCACCTAGAAACGAGACTGTTGGATTTATCCAAGGTGTTCCAAGTGCTATACTCATCACCCAGAAAACGGATCATGCAGATTGTGCTTTAACTGTTAGAGACCGGGTCATTTCGCTAAGGACTGTCGGGTGCCAAGTAGGCAAGTGGCTTCGGTGAATGCTGTTAGAATGAGTAACAATCCGAGAGTGTGCTACGAGTGTGAAGAGAAAAAAAAAAAAAAAAAAGAAAAAAAAAATAAAAAAAAAAAAAAAAAAAATCAAAAAAAAAAAAAAAAAAAAAAAAATAAATAAGAAAAAAAAAAAACCCAGATCATTTTCGAAACCTGTCCTAAGATGAATCGAGTTACCTGGGCAAAGCGGGAATCAATTTGGTTTAGAGGACAGTTGTAACAATCAGAGCAATGGAAACCAAGTTAGAGGAAGGGCTTACAACGTGAATGTGAATGCAATGGAGGCGGTCCAGGATCCTAACGTTGTAACTAGTACGTTCTCTCTGAATGATCACTTTGTTACCGTATTATTTGATTCTGGATCCGATTTTAGTTTCATATCTACTGAATTTGCGCCCTTACTTAATGTGAAACCTAGTATTGTGAATCTAGTTATGTGATAGGAGGTAGTGATGGTAATGAAGTAGAAGTAGACAAGATTTATCCGTGACTGCAAACTAGAACTAGAAAGTTCTTTGTTTGCTAAACTTAATTCCTTTGGGTCATGGAAGTTTGATGTGATGTGGGCAATGGATTGGTTTATCCCACTAAGGCTGTGATAATATGTCATGTGAAAGTAGTAGAAATACCATGGAGGGATGGTAGGATCCTTAGTGTTCATGGGAGCGAACCGTAGGAATCGTCAAGTATTGAGAGGTAAAAGAAGGATGAGACCGAAGTTGGGGCGATATACCTTTAGATACGTGATTTTTAAAAGATGTGTTTCGAAGAACTTGTCGGGATTACCACCCACAATAACAAGTTAAGTTTTCAATATAGATCTAGTTCCTGTTGCGACGCCAATTGCGAAGTATCCATATCGTTTTAGCGCTTCAGAGTTGCAAGATTTGTTGGGCAGCTGCAAGAGTTGCAAGACAAGGGGTTTAACGACCTGTCATTCTCATGGGGGAGCGCAGTGTTATTTTTGTCAAGAGGAAGGTTGGGATCGTACGTTTGTGTATCTCATTATAAGAGTTGAACAAGTGACGGTTAAGAATCGATATCCTCTTCGAGAATTGATGATTTTATTTGACCAACTACAAGGATACCATTATTTCTCTAGATAGACTTCGGTCAGGTTATCACCAACTACGCGTGCATGAAGACGACATACCTAAGACGGCATTTCGAACGAGATATGGACATTTTGAGTTTACAGTTATGCCTTTTGGGCTAACCAACGCGCCTGTAGTTTTTATGGATTTGATGAACCGAGTTTGTAATAGTATTAGATAGTTTGTTTTCGTGTTCATCGATGACATCTTGATCTACTTGAGACGCTGGAGAGACCATGAACGTTCATTTGGGGTTTGGTTTGGAATTGTTAAGGAAGGAGACGCTGTTGCTAAGTTCTCCAAGTGTGAGTTTTGGTTGCAAGAGGTGCACTTTCTTGGTCACGTTGTTAATCAGAATGGTATACATGTGGATCCCAGCAAAATAGAAGTGGTAAAGAATTGTAAGACCCCTATGACACCTTCTGAGATTCAATTATTTTTGGGATTAGCCGGTTACTACCGACGGTTTATTGCAAATTTCTCCAAAATTGCTAAACCTCTTACCTCACGTTGGATGCTCAAAAGGGATCAGAAGTACATATGGGAACGAGGAGCAAGAAGAGGCATTTCAGACCTTAAAGAATAACTTGTGTGATGCACCAATATTGACGCTACCTGATGGAGTTGAAGATTTCATAGTTTATTGTGATGCATCGAACCAAGGATTAGGTTGTGTACTCATGCAAAGAGGCAAAGTTATTGCCTATGCATCGAGGCAGCTGAAAATCCATGAGAAGAATTACACGACGCATGATTTAGATTTGGGAGCGGTTGTATTTTCTCTTAAGACTTGGAGGCATTATCTGTATGGTACTAAGAGTGTTATCTATACCGATCACAAAAGTCTTCAACACATTTTTGATCAGAAAGAGATGAATATGCGCCAATAGGAGTGGATGAGTTGTTTAGGTGATTATGAGTGCGGATTCGTTGCCATCCTGGTAGGCGAGTTGTGGCTGATGCATTGAGTAGGAAGGAGGGCTGAAACTAGACGTGTAAGGGGGTATGGAAATAATTCCAGGCTGGAATGAGAGAAAAGATACAAGTAGCCCAAAGTGAGGCGCTTAAGCAAGAGAATATATTTATGGAGAATCTGCATGGTTTAGACCAGCAGATGGAAAAGAGAGAGGGTGAGAGTTTATATTTTATGGACCGTATATGGGTTCTATTAATAGGAGACGTGAGAACGATGATCATGGACGAAGCTCACAAGTCTAAGTACTCTGTGCATCTAGGAGCTGATAAGATGTACTATGATCTTCAAGATATGTATTGGTGGCCGGGAATGAAGAGAGATATTGCTATTTATGTTAGTAAGTGTTAGACATGTTCAAAGGTAAAGGCTGAGCATCAAAGGCCTTCGAGCTTTTCTACAAACAACCTGAAGATACCTAAAAGGAAGTGGGATACGATCCACTATGGATTTTATCACTAGTTGCCTAGGTAAAAAGTAGCTTGGACACGATTTGGGTCATAGTCGTTAGAATGACTAAGTACTGGCGGGGGGGGGGTGGGGGGGGGGGGGGGGGGGGGGGGGGGGGGGGGGGGGGGGGGGGGGGGGGTTGTAGGGGGGGGGGGAGGGGGGGGGGGGGGGGGGGGGGGGGGGGGGGGGGGGGGGGGGTGGGGGGGGGGGGGGGGGGGGGTGGGGGGGGGGGGTGTGGGGTTGGGGGGGGGGGGGGGGGGGGGGGGGGGGGGGGGGGGGGGGTGGGGGTGGGGGGGGGGGGGGGGGGGGGGGTGGGGGGGGGGGGGGGGGGGCGGGGGGGGGGTAGGTGGGGGGGGGGGGGTGGGGGGGGGGGGGAAGGGGGGGGGGGGGTGGGGAGGGGGGGGGGTGGGGGGGGGGTGGGGGGGGGGGGAGGGAGGGGGGGAGGTGGGGTGGGTGGGGGGGGGGGGCTCATTTCCTAGCTATAAGGGAAGACTATAGTATTGAGAAATTGGTAAAGATCTACAATGATGAGATAGTCGCGAGACATGGAGTTCCTGTGTCGATTATTTTAGATAAAGATGGACGATTTACATCATGTTGCTGGCAGACTGTGCAAAAAGCTTTAGTGATGGGATTGGTTGGTACGGCTTATCTCCCAAACGATGGGACCAAATATGAGTACGATTCAGGACATAGGAGGATATGTATGAGCGCGTGTGTAATTGATTTTGGTGGTAGTGGGTGTTTATCTACCATGGCTGAGTTTTCTTCAATAATATCTATCATTGAGTGATAAGATGTGCTCCGTTGAAGCCTTGTATGGAGATGTGGTAGGTCGCTATTTTTATGGGGCTGAGATTGGAGAAAGTAGTTTGATTGGACCTGAATTGGTTCAAGAAACGACTAATAAAGTTGTGTTGATAAAGGATAAGCTCAAAGCAGCGAGAGATCGTCAAAAAAGCTATGCTGATAATTGACGCAAACCATTGGAATTCGAAGTAGGAGATCAGGTGATGTTGAAAGTATCACCCTGGAAAGGTGTAATTCGTTTTGGGAAAAATGGAAAGTTAGCACTGAGGTACGTAAGACCATTTGAGATTCTTAAAAGGATCGGTCTTGTAGCTTATCGATTAAGGTTGCATAAGGAATTGAGTGGGGTACATGACACGTTTCATGTGTCAAACCTAAAGAAATGTTTGGCGGATGCTAGTTTGCATGTGCCCTTTAGGAGAGATAAGGTTGACATAAACTCTTCGTTTTGTTGAGGAACCTGTAGAGATAATGGATCGTGACGTTAAGAGTTTAAAGCGTAGTAAGATAGCGTTAGTAAAGGTTTGTTGGAATTCTAAGCATGGTCCTGAGTTTACTTGGGAACGCTAGGATTATATGAAGTCTAAGTACCCTCAGTTGTTTGTTGCTCGAGCTGATGAATCGGCTAGTTAAATCTCAGGACGAGATTTCCTAAAGGAGGGGATACTGTGACAACCATGGCTTGAGCAGGTTAGTCAAACCGTTAGTGTTGACTTAGGTGCCTGTTGCAATGTATGATTTATGTGATTTTATGTGTTTATGTGGGTTTATATGTGTTTTTGAGGTATTGGTAATCAATCTATTGAGTGTGATCATCTCAATGAGATTGGAATGGCGGTGAAGTTGGTTAAGTTCATTTCGTTCACTTTTGAGTGACAAGGAAATAATTATTGAGATTTGAGCGGTTCTGTGTTAAATGTGTAAGTATTTTTACGTATATGTATTTTTGTGTTAGTAGTCTAAGATAGGTTTAGATTTTAAGTGGTAAGTTAAGAAAAATATAAAATTTCTATTTTAGGAAAGTTAGATTGAAAATGAAAAGTTAAAAGTTATTTTTAAAAGTCTAGTGAATTGCGTTTAAGCAAAAAGGTATAGTCAAATTTGTTAAGGTTTTTATAAAAATTTAAGGAAATACAAGTAATTATGCAATTATTAAATTGAAAAATAAATAAATAAATAAATAAAAGGCTATTCGGCCGAATAAAAGAAAAAAAGAAAAGAAAAGAAAAAAATAGAGTTGTATTAGAAATCAAACACTAACTAGGCTTTATCTAGGATTACCTTAGGAGCCTATAAATACAAAAAAAATCCCTAAGCCCCTATTGAAGTTTGGCCGATTTTACAAGAGAAGAAAAAGAAGAAAATTTTAGGGTTCTTGGTTAAGGTATTTTCTAATCTTTGTTTAGTTCTAGTTATTTAATTTTCAATTAATGTAATCTAAGTATGATGGATTAGGGTTTATAAATTAGGGTTTATAAATTAGGGCTTTGATTTTTCTGGAAGTTTATAATGTTATAATAATTGTTTAATCATTAGTTTAATTGGTTACGAGATTTGATCATGCGTTAGGGTCTAGATCGCTCGAATTAGTTGTTTAATTCACTGCAGAATTTTGGTCAGTTTTGTAGAAGTCATAACTCATTCATAAAAATTCAAATAAACAATTGTACAACATAATTGGAGTAACCTCTGAGAGTCTCTTCTTTTTTTATTTTTCTTATTTTTTGTTTTTCAGAAAAGTTGGCCTCGTGAGTTTTTAAGGTTGGAACGTGGGTCAAAGGGTCGTTACAAAATCAGTGTGTTAAAAAACAGTGACTAATTAAGTTTTGGTTTTTGGAGAGGGGGGTTTTTTCTAAAAATACTTAGACATCTAGTTAGAGGCTAAAAATCACGTGGAAGTTAGTTTATATATTGTGTGTGACCCCTGAATTTTTGCTAAGTATGAAAGGAGGTCTAAAGTGGTCAGCTAGTGCCATACTTTTAGGAGGTCAGATTCTAGACGAATTTTTGGACATCTTTAGATGAATGAATTTCTGATGGGTATTTGTAAAGGGGTAAATGGCTTTGCGAAGATCTATGAGAGGTTATATGACATATTGTAGCATGGTGAATTATGGTTTGAGACGTTTAGGACGCGTAAGTGAGTATTAAATTCTGCTCAAAACCAGAAAATATAAAGTGTAGCAGTGAAGTGTAAATGGCATATGTAGGAGTTGGAAAATGTTTAAATCAAGTATAGAATTATGGTAGATAGCTTAGATATCCATCATAGTTGAGGTTACATCATATTGGGTTTAATGTTTAATTGATGGTAGCTTATTTTGTGCTTAATTGTTTAGATTATCCGTGAAGTGTTTGTGAAGCTTTTGTTGGATTCTTTTGGGAAGCTAAGCATCAGGTGAGTTTCATAGTCCCACTTTTAATGTTTTACAATGGGATGGAAATGATGCAAAGATGTTTTGGATGTGTTTAATCGCTGCGATTATGTGGTTTTACTTAAGGCATGAACGTTTATGTGGTTATTATAGGTGATATACTTAATGTTGTTGTGATATCTATGTGATTCGGGTTAGAGGGTAGTGCTTCTACCTATTCCAAATCTAATTGGAGGATTGAAATAAGATCCCATTTCTGTGTGATTCCGGTTGGAGGGTAGTGACTATACTCATTCCAAATCTAACTGGAGGGTTGAAATAATACTCCATACTGTGTGATTCCGATCGGAGGGTAATGGATTACCCCAGGCTTTGTTATGTGGATCATGGGCACGTTCTGTCCCGTTGTGATTGATTGTGAGTTGTATGATAGCCTATGTGATAGCTAGCTTAAATTGTTCTGTCATGATATGTTATGTTAATCGCAGCAAATTGTTTTGTTTTTTTAAGGATTGATTTGTGTGTCCTAAACCTATGACTCTCACCAACCATTGTGTTGACGTTTTTAAGCATCATTTTCAGGTGAGGTTCATGAGGATATTAAAGCTAAGAGAAGTGGCTAGAATGACCGCTAGGATTACATTGGAGTTTGCTCTTGAGTTTATTTATGTTTTCTGTTTGAATAAATGCGTTAGCATGAATTGTTTGGATTATGTTCTGCATGTCATTTATTGACGAGACCTCTTTCTCATTAATAAAAACACCATTAGGTTTTGGGTATTGTTATGACACTTTATGTCTTTGCTTTACTTTAGTTTTCATTTTAGTATTCTCTATATAGACACCATGTGTTGTGATGATATCCATTCTTGTTTACGGCTCGCGTTTCCGCCTTGGCGGGGTGTGACACTAAATCTCCTAGTGTGGTTAATTGGAAGATATTTCAGCAAGGTCAAAGAAGTATATATCAGATAATAAGAGCAAATGGAGCTGATACAATTTACATGAGTTTTGGAGCTATGCTTAAAGATATCACAAATGGGATCTTACAGAGTTGTATAGGTTGGTAATGAGAGTTTGAGCAAATAGGACCCTGAGGATGTTTAGACAGTAGTACTTTGAGTGAACTCAGAACTTATATGTGTTGAACCTTCTCTTAGTGAAGATGCTATATGTAGTTACCACTTCAGCAAAAAGATGTTGAATGGAGGTATTATGATTCTGTGGAGTGCAATTGTTTGACATGGAAGCAGTGTTATTTATAGTGAAAGAACTGAAGTATCCTTTATATCTGATGCTTGTCAAGCTATGTGGATATGAAGCTATCAAGGAGGAAAACAGAATGAAGATGCTATCAGTATTGAAGTTGATAGAAAGCCGAGTAAGAAAGTCATACCTTGAGATGATGGTGATTTGAAAGAAATTCTATCGTATCACTGTTCGGGCTATCATAATCCAGAGGTCATGTAGTAAACGTTTGAGGAGCTAGGACACTTTAAATCGTAAATCCAGCAACTCGTCAAAACGTCTACCCAAATGAAAGCCCCTCACATGAAATTCCCTAGTAACGTGATACGTTATAGTTTAAATGATAGGATTTTATCTTTTTAAGTTTCTTCAAAAGCTAGTGGATGATAAATTATGTTAAATATATAACATAATTATTTTATAGTGTTTCGATCGACGAATGATAACGACAAATGTGTCGGGCTTTAATAAAATCGAGTCTTATAATATTTAAATATATTTTTATAATTAATATAAAAATATTACATTTTATACCCTTGAGAATATGAAAATGACAATATATACCCTTGGTATATATTAATTTACACTTTTAACCCTTTAATTATATTTTTAAAATATTAAACCTTTAACTTTGGAAATTGGCAAAACAGGCCCCTGTGGTTTAACTTTGGAGTATTTACACTTTTGGCCCGAAAACTATATAAGTTTCAATATTTACAATATATACCCCTTTGCATGGTTCGAATTGCATTTCTAGTCCATAATCCATAATCTTTGTATTTTTAATCTCGAAATCGATTTGCAGCTTATAGCTTATTACTATAAGCTAAAATAAGTAAGTTTTACGAGCTTGTAGCTTATGAAAAGAGCTTATGAGCTTAAAAATCCAAAATGGGCACGTTTGGTTTAGAAACAATAACCCGATGGGTTAGGGCTTTTAGGATTAGTTTTAATGATTATAAAAGTGATAAGTGAGCTTATAGAAATAGCTTATTACAACAGCTTATGGCTTATAGCTTATTAGGTTCACGAAAAGAGCTTTTAGGGTTTTAAGGGCGCGTTTGGTTTAGGAAAACCAAGCGTGTTGCTTAGGGTTTTAAGAGCTTATCCCATGCAATCAAAAAGGTACATAGGAGCTTATTAGGGTAGGAATAAGCTCAAGCTAGCTTATTTAGGGTTTCGAATAGATTAGGGTTCCAAATGGGTCGAATTAGGGTACGGTTTGTTTTGAGAGTTTCAAAAGAGTTTTAATCTTGCACAAATGGTTATAACAAGTTTATACACATAATCTAAAATGTATTAAGAGTTTATTGAACAAGTATAAAGCTTACTAGTACACGAATGGGTGAAAATGGGTCGAAACAAGCAAATACAACCCAAAATCTTTTAGGAGATGAATCAAGAACCTCTTTCCTTCTTAAACCTTGGCTTTTACTTAGCTTAAACCTTCTTTTCTTCTCTTCTAGGGCTCGGCTAGGACATAATTTTGAGTATGTGTTTAATTTAGATAGTGAGTTGGGAAAGTATGCATGTATGCGTGTTTATATATGGCACGAATGGATTGGAGGCCAAGTTAGATAAAGTAGTGACTAAGTTGTGGAGGAGTGGTGTCCAAGGTGAGCTAGGGTGACTAATAAGAGCTAGTATGTAGATTTGAAAGGTGTTAGAGGGTTGGAGGGGTTTTGGTTATCAAAGGAGGTGACAAGGTTCAACTTGGGGTGCAAGTTGATAAGTAGGTTACAAGGAGGTAATGGTGGTGCTTAGAAAGGTGGTGACAAGGTGCTAGGGTGATGAGGACAAGATGGTGGATCATGGTGGAGGGTGCTTGCTTGGTCTTGGCTTGGTTCGACTAGTTTAAGTGGTATTGGATTGTTTAGGGTTTCGGTTTAGGGTTAGGGTTTAATTGAGTGTATGGAGTGAAATGGAGGGAAAAACTAGTTTAAATGTGATGCTTGAAAGACTTGTAAGTTGTGCTAGAAAGGTTGTATGAAATGCCTTAGAAAAATGGAGGGAAAATAGGCTTATTTGAATTCTTGCATTGTCGACTTGTACTTCGGGCTTTAAAGTGTTGTACATTGGTTTTGGAGGGAAGATGTAATTCAAATTTTGTGCATTGATCACTTGTACACATTCCTTGAAAGCTTGTACATTTGTTTTGTATGTAAACATTACATATAGTTAGGGTTTTGTTATAAACGTTAACGTTTAAAATCTGTTTTGATATAACATTATGGAAAGTACGTTAAATAGATAACGTATGGATTTTAGAACATATTACTTGACATATTAGAATGTTTACTTGACATAAACGTTGATGGAATTGGTATTGGTGATTGCGTGAGCTCGTTTACTTTGAAAATGTAAGCTACGTTACATTATGGATGGAATAAAGCAAAAATCCTTCCATGAAAATGGTTGCATCTAATTTAATAGATGGAAATTACCCTAAGGAAAATTGCATCTAATTTAATAGATAGATAATTACATAGAGGAAAATTTTGGGTTGTTATACATAACCCAACGTATTGCTGACATGCTCTTTCGCCAAAAGCAGAACGAGATATGAGACGCTGAGAACGAATCACGCATAAAGACCCTTGAGACAGACCATGCTAATAAAGGTCACGCTTTCCGACCAGAATGTCATTGGGTATGACTCAACCAACAGCCCCCACTCCGAAGAGAAAATCTCGACCATCATAGCTAGTGATGACTATTTTATTTAAAACGTTTATTTGAAAACTCTTGATGTATTGTTCGCTTCATGATGCATATATTTCTACTTCCTCTAATAATTGATTGTTTGTATAATTAATTTCACATATCCCATTTTAACATCCTTGAAATACCACTTTCTTAATGTGTACTCGTTTTAGCCGTTTGGTATTAATTCTCTTTAATAATTAACTGTTTGTACAATTAATTCGCCTAGCTCGTTTAGCATCCTTGATATATTGTTTCTTTGATATATGTCTCTTCTAACTATTCGTATTTGGTTTCTCGTTTGCATCGATCAATCGTATAGATGGCTCTCTATAGTCTTCTGGTTCGTGATCTATTAGAACAAATGAATCTCTACATTTATTTTGTTGATTGAATAATCCTTTACGTTTATTTCCTTTGACTGCTACCACATTTGTATAGATATTCTTGATATTTTATGATCTATTGTTTTGTTATTTTTGCTACTTAAAATCATTTATAAAGCTTATAAATGTGATTGTTATCATTGTTATCCATGCGAAATTTTGTTCATATTGATTTAGATTCTCCTTTTCAGGAAATTTGGTTCGGTAACCCTTTCGTTTGCATTTATCAATGATCATTACTTCTTCTTCATAAATATATTTCATCTCTCATTCTAGCATTCTTTGCTCATACATCATTGTACCCTAATAATAAATCGTTATACTTGACATAACCTTTTTACATTAACAACTACTCCCTTTGGAGAATTGTACTTCTTCTTTGATTCCTTCGTTCACATTTATTATTTCATTCCTCGATCTTGATGGGTAATACTACTCGATATGTACTTCTTTGATCATTTGTGCAACTCATTAGTTATCATTTTTGGTATGTCTTCTTATCAGTACATATATTCTATCATTTCTTTAAGGATTCTCATAACATTTAATCCGTACCTACATTCACATTGCAGACATTTTATATTTTGCCTTTCATTTATTTGGTTTTCGTTTGCCATCCTATTTGATTATTTTGTCTAACTCCTTGAACAAGTTTTGACACATAACCTACATTAAAGATTTAGAGACACCACCAATACGGTACAAGGTGCATTGTGTTATCCACCATGAGAGTGAGAAAACTATACCGACTATGGAGGATACACTACGAGCTCGACGGAAAAAACAATTGGAACACTAATCTACGTTTAGTAGGATTTTCTTACAACGACAGTTACCGTACCAGCAACAAGGTCGCACCGTTCGAGACACTTTGTGACCATAGTGTCAATCACTCACCCGCTGGATCAAGGTTGGGGTACTCAACTCGCTGGCTCCGAAACCTAACCGTAAAACGACTAAGAAGATCATTCGGATATGCAACAAAATACAAGCTGCTCGTAATCACCGACAAAGTTACGCAAATGTGAAGATACGTTTCGAAAAACAGGGAAAGTTGAACCCGCATTATATTGGACCCTTCAAAATTCGTGCTAGAGCAAGAACCGTTGCTATCCGACTCGAACTCCCAGATCAACTAAGCCGAGTCCATAGTACTTTTTACGTCTCAAACCTGAAGAAGTGTTTGCCTGACGAAACACTTGGTATTCCGTTAGATGAAATCCAAATCAATGACAAGCTTCATTTCGTCAAAGAACCCGTTAAAATTATAGACCGTGAGGTCAAGCGTTTAAAACAAAGCCGAATTCATTACGTCAAGGTACGATGGAATTCAAGAAGAGGTCCCGAACTTACTTAGGAACGTGAAGATTAATTTCAGAAGAAATATCCGCAGCTAATTGTTAATTATGCACCCTCAACAAATTCCACAACTTGAGCTTTAAGACGAAGCTCATTTAACGGGGAAAGGATGTCACACCCCGTAAATTTCAGGTCGTTATTTTAGACTTTTACAAGTTCAATTTTAATTTTTATAAGTTACATATTAGTTTGACAATTATCCGGGAAGTTGTCCTGCGTAAAACCTGAAAATCGTTATCGGAAGCGTTCCGACTCTGAACTAAGTTAGTCTACTCATATTATTCTTGATTTAGTCATTTATAGTGTTACGTAATTTATGTACACTTACGTTTGCAATTTTTATGTTTTTCGTGTGCGTTTTGCGTTTTTAGCGTTTTATGCCATAAAAATGTTACTTAGGTCATGTGCATTACATTCACGATTATTTAGTAAGTGTTTGTTATTACATTAGATTTTAAGCGTTTATTAAAGATTATTGAAGACACGAAAAATAAGCCCAACCTAAGCCATTAAAGGCCTAGCTGAGCCCTTTAATATGCCAATATTTGGATCATGCTAAACAAATTCAAACCCATTTGGCCCAACTCTAATAATAATATTAGTAATAATAAAAAGCCTACAAGCCCATTTCATTTTAGGTTTCTTGTTAAAATCTAAGACGGATAGAGAGGATACACCCGACACCCGCACCTCATTTCCATTCATTTACAAAACATCACATAACAACCTCTCATTACCAATCATTCACCTCATATTTATTTCATAAATAAATATCTAAATCATTTGCCATCTTTTTCTATTAATTACTTTATCATCATCATGTAATTGTAATTTCATTGATTTTAGTAGTATTAAAGTCTAGTTGGGTTAAAAATGGAACAGATAAGGGAAGCCGACGTAACACCCCATCATGGGTCGGTGATTTGTCTTAAGTTCCATATGTCATCTCCTTTGTTATATTTAGATTTCATCAATTAGTATTTCAATTTATTTTAATCATATTTTTGTTTACTTGTGTTTCTTAAGAATTTATGCATTTTGTTTTAAAATAAAAATAAAAATATTTGATCACATCATTTAATGTAAAAGTTTTGGTTGTTACCACTTTGTGCCAACATTACTAGTATTGATACATTATTACTTTAATTTCTTTAAAAGCTTCATTCCTTTAGTTATAAAAATCAATTTTGTTTTTAACGTCAATTTTATTACCAAACTAATGATAAAATGAAGAATGACGTTAAGTGTCGAGTTTAGGTCAACATTTACGGTTATTGAGTCAACTTTGGTGTGTTGGGTCACTAAAAGACGAAATACACTAAAAGACGAAATAAATTAAAAGACGGTATACACTAAAAGACGAAATATACTAAAAGACAAAATACACTAAAAGACGAAATATTTTTAAAGATGTTTCTAAATGTAGAGACTTGTCAAAACTTATAACTTTCGAAAGTACGTTTTGAAAAGGATACGCCGTGTCTACTCATGCTCGGATGATCAGCTCTTGCGTTAAGCGTTATTCGTTGTACATCATTCTTAAACGACAACTATATGCTAGGTTGTCGCTAGGACCGTGAGATTCGTCTTCACTTGATTGATTTCTTTTGATCCACAACTCGCATAAGGTGAGTTCATAGCCCCACTTTTAATTGTTTTGAATAACTGTTTTATAACTTGGGGTGAGAAACATTGCTTTATTTTTAAACTGGACACAAGTACTATACGTGAGATTTCCCTGTTTACGTGTTGCCTAAGTAGCGTTAGACCACTATTGCCCGAATCATCATGAACCGTTAATTACTGTAACCGTCCTTTGGTTAAGTGAGCGCGAGTGAATAAATAGATCTATTGGGACTAATTATCCCTATCCGGGTAAGAAGCACTTACTAGTTCGAGTTTGCCAAGAACTAACGGATATATGTCATGTCGAAACTGGTTAGGTGGTCTTTGGTCGGACACCTGTAAGGGCAAGCAATTATTTGGCATGTTATATGCTACATCCCTATTAGCTTCGGTGTCATGAGCTTAGCGCAACGTAAATACCTTTTTATGTGAAGTTGTATCTGTTATAACTGTCGCATACGTTTTGATATACTTGTGGTCCACACTAATTACGTTTGAACTAAACCTATGAATTCACCAACTTTATGTTGACGTTTTAAGCATGTTTTTCAGGTGCTTAGCTTTGGACTTCTCTGATGTGCTATGTGGAGTCTACGTGCAATATGATATCATCTTTCAAGACTTTATTATCATTCATACTCGTTGTCTTTTGAAAACTTAATTATGCTTCTGCAACGTTTTAAATTTCATTTCAAATCTTGTAAGACTTATCCATTTTTAATGAATACAACGAGTTATGATTTTCAAAACGTCCATTAGTGGTCGTTATTTGTACTTTGTGTGATGAATATTATGACGTCACACCCCCGAACACGTATTCCGTCCAGGCCCCGTTTGGGGGTGTGACACCGGTTAGTCCTTTTATTAGGCAAACCGCTGAACTTAGGATTACAAAGGTACTAGGGTAAGTTGGAATCTATACTAGTGTAGGAATCGATCTGATCACCGCCTTAATTACCCTAAATACTTAAAGAAGCGCGGGAACTCTTTCAGATAGGGTTAATAATCTATTTAGGTTATAGACAAGTCTTTTGGATTGTTGGTACTTAATAGCTACAACCAGGATACCTTAACATCGAGACTTTCGAGCAATTGGGATCCATGGAAGTATAGGACAGACCTCAAACGTCAATTCGGATCTGTCAATTTTAGAACATTAATAAAACGATACTTAGACTTTGCACTAGGAAACATGTCATATACAGTAGTAATGAAGTAACTAGGTTAGCACGCTTTTCTCCCTATAGTCTTCTTCTCAATTTACTTTTTCGCATTTACTTTCTGTCTTAATTCTCAAAATTATTCATAACCATTTTCAAACCTGTGACATTTCAAATTATAACTAATCTAAACTTAGCTCTTGGGACGACCTCGGATTTACCAATCCTACATTACACATGACCGGGTTCTCTGCCCGTTAGTGCGTGTAGACATCGGTGAACGAGTTTTTATAAATTTAAACTTGTTAAATTATTTCTTAAAAGAAAATACGCATCAAGTTTTTGGCGCCGCTGTCGGGGAGCTAAAAATTAGCTATATTTTGAATTCTTGTAATTGATTATTTAAATTCTTGTACTAATTTCCATTCTAGCATGTGTTTTGATAATATGATAAAAAAGAACCTTTTATGTACATGCTTTAATTCTCTTGATTGTATGCAGTTTGTGAATTCAAGAATGTTCTTAACTACCATTGCATAATTAGTGTATGCAACAAGCATTGTCCAAGGGCATGAGTATTTGTCTTCTTTATTTTGTTTATTAACCTTTTTACCCTTCCCCTAGACTATTTTGTCTTTGCCCAAAATATTCTGCTTGCCACTAATGTTGTTCTCTCTAATGACTGGACTGCCTTTTGTTTGAGAAAATACATTTTTACCCATATCAGTATCAGTGGCAACATAAGGGACCAAGGCTGGAATTAAGGGTGTAAACGAGCCGAGTCGAGCCAAGTACTGCCAAGCTCGAGCTCGACTCGAATACTAAAACTCGAGCTCGAAACTCGACTCGAGCTCGGCCGAGCTTTATATTTCGAGCTCGAGCTCGACTCGTCATATAAAACTCGAGCTCGAAACTCGACTCGAGCTCGATTATTTTCACATTTCATGCTCGAACTCGATAAATACTCGGCATATCAAGCTCGACTCGACTCGATTTATGTATATAAAAGGGTAAAAGTGTAATTTAATTGAAGCTCGATAAGGCTCGCGAGCTTCACGAGCCGAGTATTTTGGAGCTCGAACTCGACTCGAAAATATACTCGAGTAGCTCGAACTCGAGCTCGACTCGTTTAGATCGAGTCGATTTCGAGTAGTTTACGAGTCGATCTCGAGTAACTCGCGAGTTGTCTCGTCTCGTGTACCCCTATTTGTATATCAGGCCCGAAAGTGTGTATATTGTTACTAGGCCTAGCCCATTGTAATTAGTCTAGAATTATATATTGTATCCTATATATTTGTTAGAAGATTTTAATCATAATCAAGCAATTATACCTTACAATAAATATTCAGTATAGGATGGACTTGGGCTAAACTTTGATGGTTAGGAAGTGCAGGCATAATACTTAATTTGGGTTAGGTATATTGAGGTTGTATTCTATGGGCTATAGATGTTTTTTGATAACAAATACAGTAACATTTTTAGCATTGACATTGAAAATACTCGTATAAAATTTCCAATGAGAGACGTTATTTACGTACGGGATAATCTACATTTGACCAAATACAAACTCATTTTTATCTTTTTCTCCACATATGAAGAATATTTCAA